>CM075979.1:4230801-4258718 GCA_038087875.1 Malacoraja senta
GCAAAGCCAAGGTGAAACAGACACAAACCGTGATGAACAGGAAGGCTGGCGCTGTAAAAAGATGGCTAAATCACAGTGTACGGTAAGTCCTTTAAAAGATGGGGGGGGGGAGAGAGAGGTGGGGAGCAGGGGTGGAGGGGGGAAAATGGAGTGGAGATAACATTTAAGAAGTCAGAGATACACGGCTGTGAAGTTCGGGGACATTTAACGTTACCGGTCGGTTATCCTTGGTTCTGAAAACTACTGCTTACCTATTTTTTCCCCAATGAGCCAACGAAATTCACCGGACACCACCGGCTACGACCGACGAGAACCTACGAGAACTTTCTACCTCCAGGCGACCCACCTACGGCACGAGAATTCTCGCTACTCTCCATGGCGGCTTCATTCTAGTCGCCGCTAATTCTTCAACATGTTGAAAAATTCACGGCGACCATAATGAGGCCGCGACTAGTTTCCAGAATGCGGGAACTCCTCGCGACCATGAAGGCGACTCCCCGGCAACCACCCGCGAACATGTGGCGACCATGTGGCAACCACATAGTCTCCTGCAGTCGCCTAAGTGCGACAGGACCATTACTCCAGCAATTTGTGTCAATCTTCTTGGATGGAGTGGTTGTGGAGAGGATGTTTACAATACAATACAATTTATTTGTTGTCATTTGAACCTCATTGAAGTTCAAATGAAATTTGGTTTCTGCCGTCATACAACAAGAAAAGAACCAAGACACAACACAATTTACACAAACATCCAATCACATTGAATCTCCTCCTCACTGTGATGGAAGGCAAAGTCTTATCTCTCCCCTGCACTCCCCATTCTCCTCCCGATGTCAAAGTCAAAGCCCCCAGCGGGCGATGGTAAATAAGTCCCACGGCCATTAAGGCTGCGCCGGGCGATGCAAGGCCGCGCTCCGGGTCTTGAGGTTAGAGCTCCGGGCGGGCGCTAGCAAGTCCCGCGGCCATTAAAGCCACGCCGGGTGATGTAAGGCCCGCTCCAGGTCATTTACAACCCGCAACTCGGGCGGGAGAAGCTCCCACTAGTGGGAGAGTCCAGGACCAGAGGTCATAGCCTCAGAAATAAAGGACGTTCTTTTAGGAAGGAGATGAGGAGGAATTTCTTTAGTCAGAGGGTGGTGAATCTGTGGAATTCTTCGCCACAGGAGGCGGTAGAGGAAAGTCATTGGGTATTTTTAAGGCAGAGATAGATTCTTGATTAGTACCAGTGTCAGGGGTTATGGGGTGAAAGCAGGAGAATGGGGTTAAGAGGGAAAGATAGATCAGTCACGTTTGAAGGGCAGAGTAAACTAGTTGGGCCGAATGGACTAAATCTGCTCCTATCACATCTGGACTTTTGAACATATGCCCAGATGACATCAAAACACTTTAGAGCTGCTGAGATGTTGCCCCATTCTTCTGAAACAAGTTTGTAATGCAAGCAATACTATTAATAATGAAATTGTGCATCTGAGCATGATATTGAAAGAGTCTGCTTGTGGCAGTAACCAGACGTATAGGTTACACTGCTGGTACGTTGAAGGCTTTCACACCAACCTTCTACAATATTCAGTTTTATCTACAGTTGGCAGTCTATCAAATGCCGCGACTACACTGTATTTTATAGCTCATTTGAAGGGAATAGGGTATCTAATGCGAAGAGATTGACGTTGGTACAATAAAATGCAATTGTTTCACAGTAGCGGATACATTAAAATGGATTAAATCCACTTATGGTGCGGGGTGACAGTATTTCCTTTGCTCTTAGAATGATTGAGTTCGGAAAGCAATAATTAAATCTTTTTTCTTATCTAATGAACCCAACAGGTAAGAGCCAGATAGGAACTTGGAGTTAATTAACTCCGCTTTCCTCTTCGAATATCCAACCAAGGTTTTAGTTTAGTTTAGAGATGCAGGGCGGAAACAGGCCCTTCGGCCCATCCAGTCCGTGCCGACCCGGCGACCCCCGCACACTGACACTACCCTACACACACTGGGGGCAATTTACACCAATACCAAGCCAATTAACCGACAAACGTGGAGCTTGGGAGGAAACAGGAGCACCCTGAGAAAACCCACACGGGTCATGGGGAGAACGTATAATAGACAATAGACAATAGGTGCAGGGGTAGGCCATTCAGCCCTTCGAGCCAGCACCGCCATTCAATGTGATCATGGCTGATCATCCCCAATCAGTACCCCGTTCCTGCCTTCTCCCCATCTCCCCTGACTCCGCTACCTTTAAGACCCCTATCTAGCTCTCTCTTGAAAGTATCCAGAGAACCGGCCTCCACCACCCTCTGAGGCAGGGAATTCCACAGATTCAACACCCTCTGGGCCAAACACGGGCACATTAGCTGATGGCTGACAAAGGTCAATATATCTCTCTCTCTCGACCACCAGAAGTCAAGTCCTGGAGTCACACATCACAGAAACAGGCCCTTCAGCCCGACTTGCCCATGCTGACCATCATGCCCCATCTATGCTAGTTCCCACCTACTTGTGTTTGGCCCGTGTCCATCCAAACCTGAGATAGACGCAAAGTGCTGGAGTAACTCAGCGGGTCAGGCAGCATCTCTGGAGAATGCTAACTGGCCCGCTGAATTACTCCAACGCTTTGCGTCTTTTTTTCGGTATAAACCAGCATCTGCAGTTCCTTCTACACATTCCCTTTCAATCTTTCCAGCCATGTCCCAGTCAAAGGTATCTTCACCGTTACAATAGTCCCTGCCGCAACTACCTCCTCCTGCAGCACGTTCCATACACCCACCACCCTTTGTGTGAAAAAGTCACCATTCAAATTCCTCTTAATCTCCCCCCCCCCCATCACCTTACACCAACATCCTCTGATTCTCGATTCCCCCAAATTGGACAAGAAGCTGTGTGCATCTGCCCAATCTAGTTATCTCATGATTCTGTACACGTCTGTAAGATTACCCCTCGTCCTCCTGCACTCCAAGAAATAGATTCACAGCCCGCTCAACCTCTCCCGACCGCTCAGGCCCTCGAGTCCTAGCAACGTCCTTGTAAAGGGCCTGTTGCACTTTCACGACCTAATTCACGACCTCTGCCGAGTTTGCCCTTGACTCATAATCGCAGCATGGTCGTCACGAGGTCGTAGGTAGGTCGTAGGAGGTCATAGGTAGCTCGTAGGAGGTCATGATGCTAGTCGTAGGTTCTCGTGGCATCAAGTAGGTCGGGGCGTTTTTTCAACATGATGAAAAATGTCCACGAGTAAAAAAGGTTGTGAATTAGGTCGTGAAAGTGGGCCAGGCCCTTTAATCTTCTCTGCAGCCTCTCCAGCTTGGTTGCTTGGCTTGGAAGTCCAGGTACTGCGTACATTTGCTACCGTCAGTAAAACCCAGAGAATCTTACATAAAACAGCGGACCATTATGAAAGGTACCTCACAGGAAAAAACTTTAGTGGTCAAATGTTTGGTGAGAAAACACAAGAGTCGGAATAGTGATCTGGATCACTTTGATATTGATCGTGCAATATATATGATATATATATATATATATGGTATACTAGACTAAGTGGGACCCGTTGGGTCCCAGCATCACACGGGAGGGCTGGTCCCCCAACGCAATATTCCACCTCTGCACCAATTCCAATATTGGTGTCCAGTGGGGGGGGGGGGCTATCTGGAGCGCTAGTATGGGGTGTTGTTGGCTGAAGGGACTGGTTTACAGCGGGCTAGTATGGACATTGCGGGCCGAATGGATTCTGGGGCTGGCAGTTGAGTCACGGCTATTCCTTAAAATTCCATTTCAAGCAGGGTGCAAGGCCACCAAATTCAAGTGCAGTTTCTTACCATTTCCAAGCAGAGTGCAAGGCAGATAGAAACAGCTAGTCGTGACCTCTCCCTTCTCCATCTTGCAGAGACTGAGCCACGCCCACACTTCTGGGTTTTATAGTCCCTCCCCCTCCCACCAGAAGGGGCGTGGCCTTCATGGCGTGATTGACAGGAGAGAGAATCTCAACATTTTAAAAACACTAATAACTCTTTTATTTTTCATCGATCGGAAAAATCCTCGGCACCTGATGAGCGGAGGGGGACTCTGAGTAAGATGGCCAAACATCACAGCCATACGTGCTAGCATTTTTCTAAAATCAATATAAAGCGCAAACAGGAAGTGGTCAAGATTAGACTTTTAATTATATAGAAGGCAAGGCAACTTTAATTAGGTAAGGCAACTTTAATTAGGTAAGGCAACTTTAATTAGGCAAGGCAACTTTAATTAGGCAACACAGCTTTAGCATTTCCAAACCAAAGGCAACACAGCTTTAGCATTTCCAAACCAAAGGCAACACAGCTTTAGCATTTCCAAACCAAAAGGCAACGCAGCTTTAGCATTTCCAAACTATATTTTCAAACCACTTTAAGGGCACTGACAGGTCAGTAAAACCACTCACAGTTTAGGAGACATGTGTTCAGTGTTATTCACAGCTCAGACTGAGAAACGTGACCCTCTCGCTCCCCCATCGTGCAGAGACTGACTGAGGCACTCAACATTTCCGGGTTTTATAGTCCCTCCAGACGGGGCGTGGCCTTCAGGAGAGAGAATCTCAAAATTTGTTAAACACTAATAACTCTTTTATTTTTCATCAATGGGAAAAACCCTCTTGTCTTGCGCAGCGGAGGGGGACTGAGTAAGATGGCCAAAAATCACAGCCGTAAGTGGCAGCGTTTTTTCTAAAATCAATATACAGATCAACAGGAAGTGGTCAAGATCAGACTTTTATTAATGTAGTAGATATGGTACTGTCTGCATTTGTACTTCTGATTTTCAACTACCCATTTTGACAGCAGAGTGTACAAGATAGAGCTCCACAAGGACAACAAGGAAAAGGTTTGATATCGGGATCTTTACAACAACCATGTTGTGGTGTATGAAGAAAGGGCGATGAGATTATAGCGAGCCAACCAGGGGCGGAAATCTCTTGGCGGCCGCGCGCGCACGCACTCACACGCAAGACTTCGGAGGCTTCGGCCGTGGGCCCTGTGGACGGTAACATCGAGAGCTGACCTGGTTGGTGACCGACTCCGAACTCCAGCAACAGCAGCTTCGTCCGCCCCGAATCGTGGGGCTTCAATCGGCCCGTTCGCGGGGCCTTCCATCGCCCGGCGGGGGCTTCAACATCGGGAGCCTCGATCGCCTCGACACAGCAATTTGACCGCGGGGCGGTGGAAGATCACGCGTCCGATTTTAAGCCGCGCTGGGCGATGAAAAGCCCCGCGAACGGGCCGATTCAAGCTCCGCTCTATGATCTTTGCTCCACCAGGACGTCTCCTTCCTCCGATCACCGCGCTCGATCCTCAGTCCCACCCCCCTACCTCCGCCTCTGACCGACACCTCCCTCCTCCAATCATCATGCTGAATCATCATGCCCCCCCACTGCCTGCTGACCGGCGTCTCTCTCGTCCAATCGGCGCCATCCCCTCGATCATCAGTCCCACCCCCACCCCCACTGTCTCGCGGAAAGGCAAGATTTTTAATAGTTTTTTTTCACCGAATTTAAAAATCCGATTACAAAACGTGGGGGGGGGGGGGGGATTGTCCCCCAACTCTCAAAACATGGAGGGAATGTGTGTCCCCTGTCCCCGCGGGATTTACGCCCATGGAGCCAACGGCCATCCACACTCAGTAGAGGTTGCGATCACTGTCGTACACGGCATTGTAAGGAATGATGATGAAGCACACACACACCAAAATCCTGTACTTCCAGCGGCGGAAGTCCGCAGGAACTGGAGGACAGAGATATGTGGTGCGTCCGTCACCGTTCCCGTCGGAAACCAGCACCACTGCGTCGCTAATGTTTTCAACGATGATGATGATGATGATGAAGAGAGGACAATATGCAATCCATCGAAGGAACGGGGATGGAGTGATACAGTGTGGAAACAGGCCCTTCGGCCCAACTTCCCCACACTGGCTACACTACCTGCCCCCCTAATCTGGCCCATATCCCTCCAAACCTGTCCGATCCATGTGCCTGTCTAACTGTTTCTTAAATGTTGGGATAGTCCCAGCCTCAACTACCTCCTATGGCAGCTCGTTCCATACACCCACCACCCTTTGTGTGAGGGTGGACACAAAATGCTGGAGTAACTCAGCGGGACAGGAAGCATCTCTGGAAAGAAGGAACGGGCCATTGCTTCTCTCCAGAGATGCTGCCTGTCCCGCTGAGTTACTCCAGCATTTTGTGTCAACCTTTGATTCAAACTGCAGTTCTTTCCGACACACTTTGTGTGAAAGTTGGAGGTTGGGGGAGGGGGGTGGGAGGGGGGGGGGAGGGCAGGGCAATGCAGGTGAGGAGGTGAGACACAAGGAACTGCAGATGCTGGTTTACAAAAAAAAAGACACAAAGTGCTGGAGCAGCTCAGCGAGTCAGGCAGCGTCTCTGGAGAACATGAATGTTTCACGAGTAGCCAGGCCAACCATCCCCAGAGGTGGAAGGTCTCACATGAGAACTGGTGCTCAAAGCTAATAATACTTTTTGCGCATCTATATCAGGGGTCGGCAACGCATGTCTGCGAGCGGATGGCGGGCCACATCTATCAAGTGTACATCCCGCCCCGGGATGGCAGGCATCAAATCACGTGTACACAGAAGGTAGACAAAAAATGCTGGAGGAACTGCAGCTTCCGGCACCTGCAGTTCTTTCTTAAACGTGTTCACAGAAGGTGCGCGGCCGTGCCGGCGGCTTTGCGCAGGATGCGGTACGGCCAGAGGTCGGCGGTCGGCGGGCCGGATGATTACGGAAAAAATAAATCCCGCCTGCGGGCCGGACGATTTCGGGTTACGGGCCGCATTCGGCCCGGGGGCCGCAGGTCGCCGACCCCTGGTCTATATTATTAGATTCCGGTACAAACTGCAATGGGATGGAGAATTGATTTGATGAAATACATGTGAAATGCTCCAGCGGAGTTGTTTTCTACTTACGTCGACACTCTTTGCAACACTTGCCCGGTCGATACACTGGCCGAAAGTCCGAGGGACAGTTTAGCACAGGGCATGAAACCCGTCTGCACTCAATGGCTCCGTTCTGAATGGGAGAGAACAAGATACCCGTGAGGAAATGGCGGTATTATTTAACGTGTTAGACGGAACTGCAGGTGCATCCGGAGGCTGCAGCGCATCGTCCGATCAGCTGAGAAGGTTGTTGGCTGCAACCTCCCCCCCCCCCATTTGACAAACTGTACACTGCAAGGGCCAGGAAGCGAGCGGGTAAGATCATCTCTGACCTCTCTCACCCTGGCCACAAACTCTTTGAATCACTTCCCTCTGGAAGGCGACTCCGGACTGTCAAAGCTGCCACAGCCAGACATAAAAACAGTTTTTTTCCACGAGTAGTTGCTCTACTCAACAGCCAAAAATCTGTAGCATCCTTTTGCTCTGGTATTTTATTTCATTCACATGTTTAAACTAAAATGTTTTATTCTTAATATTTTAATGTTTTATTCTTAATGGTTTACTGTACATCGTGTTGTTACTTGCGAGTGGAGCACCAAGGCAAATTCCTTGTATGTGTTAAACTTATTTATTCATTCAAACCGAAGATAGACGCAAAAAAATCTGGAGTAACTCAGCGGGTCAGGCAGCATCGTTGGAGAGAAGGGATGGGTGACATTTCGGGATGAGACCCTTCTTCAGACTGGTCAGGGATAAGGGAAACGAGATGTAGAGAGATAAAGAACAATGAATGAAAGATACGCAAAAAAGTTACGATGAAAAAGGAGACAGGACATTGTTAGTTTGTTGGGTGAGAACGAGAAGTTGGTGCAACTTGGGTGGGGGTGTTTTGTCCTGGGTCTCCTCCATAGTCAGAGTGAGGCTAAACGCAAATTGGAGGAACAGCATCTCATATTTCACTTGGGCAGCTTACAGTGGTATGAATATTGATTTCTCTCACTTCAGGTAGCCCCGGCATTCCCTCTCTCTCCATCCCTCCCCCACCCAAGTCGCACCAGCTTCTCGTTCTCACCCAACAAACAGCTAACAATGTCCTGTTTCCTTTATCATCCTTACTGTTTTGCGTATCTTTCATTCATTGTTCTTTATCTCTCCACATCACCGTCTATATCTCTCGTTTCCCTTAAGGGCTAGTGCCACGGCAATTTATTCGGCGACGGCCAGCATCGTTGACTGACGTATCAGGTCACCGAAAGATTTGCGGCGTGATGTCGTATCGACGCGCGGTGTTTTTTCAAGTGTCGCCACATTTTTTATGTCGCCGCTGGATTTTGAAATGCTCTAAACCTTTTGACGACACTGATATGACGCCGGCAGTCGGCGAAGAAAGTCGCCAAGTGGGACAGGCCCTTGATCCTAACCAGTCTGAAGAAGGGTGTCGACCCGAAACGTCACCCGTTCCTGCTCTCCAGAGATGCTGCCTGTCCTGCTGAGTTACTCCAGCGTTTTGTGTGTCTCTCAAATGGAAACTTTGGTTTGCTGCGGTGACATCTCAGTCAGGATCTTGACAGGCACGGCACGGTTTGTACATGTCAAACACTATCAATTGTGCACAAATCCACCCGCAATCTTCAAACAAGTACCTTTTGGTACCGAGAGACATGTAGAAAGATCAATGGCTTTCCTTGGCACAAGATCAAATGCTTTTTCATAAGACTGATATGAAACCAAGTCAAAAAGGTGCATCGTACATAGTTGGTCAAACAGCAGGTCACAGAGTGATGGACAAATAGCTAAAGATTTACACAGTCATAGTTTAGTTTAGTTTAGAGATACAGAAACAGGCCCTTCGACCCACCGAGTCCGCACCGACCAGCGGTTCCCGCACATTAACACTATCCTACACACACCAGGGACAATTTTAAGAAAGAACTGCAGATGCTGGAAAAATCAAAGGTGGACAAAAATGCTGGGGAAACTCAGCGGGTGAGGTAGCACATCTATGGAGCGAAGGAATAGGTGATGTTTCGGGTCGAGACCCGAAGTGTCTCAACCCGAAACGTCACCTATTCCTTCGCTCCATAGATGCTGCCTCACCTGTTGAGTTATCAAGCATTTTTATCTAGCTAGGGACAATTATATATTATTTTATATACCAAGTTAATTAACAAGCGAAGTTAACCTGAATGACCATAGAGTGATACCGTGTGAAAACAGGCCCTTCAGCCCAACATGCCCACTCCGACCAGCACGCCCCATCTACATGAGTCCCACCTGCCTGCGCTTGCCCAATTCCCTCTACACCCTTTCCATCCATGCACCTGTCTAAATGTTTCTAAAACATTGTGATAATCCCAGCCTCAACTACCTCCTCTGGCAGCTCGGTCCAGACACCCACCACCCCTTGTGTACCTTAAACCTATGTCGTCTGGTTGTTGATCCCCCGACTGTGGGTAAAAGACTCTGTGGATTTACCCGATCTGTTCCCGAGTCGGAATCTAAAGCCGCTGTGGAATTGAAATCCAAGTGATCAATTGAATCTTAAACCTAAAGCTATTATCAATAATGGAGCTCATGAAATGAATAATTTGCTTAAAGAATCAATTTGTTCACAACGTCGCTTAGGAAAGGACCCCGACTAGACTGCTTCACCTATGAATCCAGACACTGTGGCTTGCAAAAGTATTGATACCCCTTGAACTTTTCCACATTTTGTCACGTTACAACCACAAACGTAAATGTATTTTATTGGGATTTTATGTGATAGACCAACACAAAGTGGCGCATAATTGTGAAGTGGAAGGAAAATGATACATGGTTTTCAAATTTTTTTACAAATAAAAAACTGAAAAGTGTCGCGTGCAAAAGTATTCAGCCCCCTTTACTCTGATTCCCCTAAATAAAATCCAGTGCAACCAATTGCCTTCAGAAGTCACCTAATTAGTAAATAGAGTCCACTTGTGTGTAATCTAATCTCAGTATAAATACAGCTGTTCTGTGAAGGCCTCAGAGGTTTGTTAGAGAACATTAGTGAACAAACAGCATCATGAAGCCCAAGGAACACACCAGACAGGTCAGGGATAAAGTTGTGGAGAAGTTTAAAGCAGGGTTAGGTTATAAACAAATATCCCAAGCTTTGAACATCTCACGGAGCACTGTTCAATCCATCATCCGAAAATGGAAAGAGTATGGCACAACTGCAAACCTACCAAGACATGGCCGTCCACCTAAACTGACAGGCTGGGCAAGGACAGCATTGATCAGAGAAGCAGCCAAGAGGCCCATGGTAACTCTGGAGGAGCTGCAGAGATCCACAGCTCAGGTGGGAGAATCTGTCCACAGGACAACTATTAGTCGTGCACTCCACAAATCGGGCCTTTATGGAAGAGTGGCAAGAAGAAAGCCATTGTTGAAAAAAAGCCATAAGAAGTCCCGTTTGCAGTTTGCCACAAGCCATGTGGGGGACACAGCAAACATGTGGAGGAAGGTGCTCTGGTCAGATGAGACCAAAATTGAAGTTTTTGGCCTAAATGCAAAACGCTATGTGTGGCGGAAACCTAACACTGCACATCACCCTGAACACACCATCCCCACTGTGAAACATGGTGGTGGCAGCATCATGCTGTGGGGATGCTTTTCTTCAGCAGGGACAAGGAAGCTGGTCAGAGTTGATGGGAAGATGGATGGAGCCAAATACAGGGCAATCTTGGAAGAAAACCTGTTAGAGTCTGCAAAAGACTTGAGACTGGGACGGAGGTTCACCTTCCAGCAGGACAACGACCCTAAACATACTACAATGGAATGGTATAGATCAAAGCATATTCATGTGTTAGAATGGCCCAGTCAAAGTCCAGACCTAAATCCAATTGAGAATCTCTGGCAAGACTTGAAAATTGCTGTTCACAGACGCTCTCCATCCAATCTGACTGAGCTTGAACTATTTTGCAAAGAAGAATGTGCAAAGCTGGTAGAGACATACCCCAAAAGACTTGCAGCTGTAATTGCAGCGAAAGGTGGTTCTACAAAGTATTGACTCAGGGGGGCTGAATACTTTTGCACGCGACACTTTTCAGTTGTTTATTTGTAAAAAAAATTGAAAACCATGTCATTTTCCTTCCACCACAATTTTCAGTTGTGTTGGTCTATCACATAAAATCCCAATAAAATACATTTACGTTTGTGGTTGTAACGTGACAAAATGTGAAAAAGTTCAAGGGGTATGAAAACTTTTGCAAGCCACTGTAGCTGTGAATTGCACTCCAAACTGGCCACGCAGAGTGATACAGTGTGGAAACAGGCCCATCGGCCCAACTTGCCCACACCGGCCAACATGTCCCAGCTATACTGGTCCCACCTGCCTGTGTTTGGTCCATACCCTCCAAACCTGTCCTATCCATGTTTCTGTCTAACTGTTTCTTAAACGACGGGATAGTCCCAGCCTCAACTACCTCCTCTGGCAGTTTGTTCCATACACCCACCACCCTTTGTGTGAAATAGTTATCCCTCGGATTCCTATTAAATCTTTTCCCCTTCACCTTGAACCTATGTCCTCTGGTCCTCGACTTCCCTACTCTGGGAAAGAGACTCTGTGCATCTACCCAATCTATTCCTCTCATGATTTTATACACCTCTATAAGATCTCCCCTCATCCTCCTGCGCTCCATGGAATAGAGACCCAGCCTGCTCAACCTCTCCCTATAGCTCACACCCTCTAGTCCTGGCAACATCCTCGTAAATCTTTTTTGAACCCTTTCAAGCTTGACAATATCTTTCCTTACAAGCATAGCGCCCAGCACTGGGGAATGTATGGATTAGCTGTAAATAGTGGATTTCGCATAAATAATAAATTGTAAATTGTTGCTAGCGTATCAGGTAGTGTTGATGTGCGCGGGGATCGCTGGTCAGCGCGGACTCGGTGGGCCGAAGGGCCTGTTTCCGCGCTGTATCTCTAAATAAATTTAAAGGTCAACTCACCTTGCAGGTACAGTTTTTGCACTTTTCAACCCACGATTCCATGCTGCGGTAGACTTCTCTGTTCACCCGGCAGGTTCTCTCACAGTAACAGCGCTCGAGCTCGGTCAGCCGAGACTCCGCATAGTTTAACTGCAATGGGAAGACCGGCGGTGAGATCATACAACAATCAACATCGTTCACATGAAGGGCCACACAACCGCATCTATGCTCCCAAGTTGGTTTCCTCCCTTTCAAAATGATCAAACACCCCCACACCAGTCAGTGGATATTACAGCGCTTGCAGCGCCAGAGACCCGGGTTCGATCCCGACTACGGGCGCAGTCTGTACGGAGTTTGTATGTTGTCCCCGTGACCTGCGTGAGTTTTCTCCGAGATCTTCTCTTGGATTGGATGGCGGAGTAGACTGGATGGGCCGAATGGCCTATTTCTGCTCCTATCACTTATGATCTTATGAATCCAATTCCAGAACTGGAAAAATTGGGCACAGCAAAGTAAGATCAACCCATTCTACCGATACGATACGATAGAACTTTATTTATCCCAGGAGGGAAATTGATCTGCGAACAGTCATAAAATACAAAATACAAAATACATGAAACATGAAATTAAAGCGACGAGTGGAAAGGCTCGGGGGATGTGCAAAGATTAGGGGGGGGGGGGAGGGGGGGGGGGGGGGGAGT
This sequence comes from Malacoraja senta, assembly GCA_038087875.1. Taxonomy (NCBI): domain Eukaryota; kingdom Metazoa; phylum Chordata; class Chondrichthyes; order Rajiformes; family Rajidae; genus Malacoraja; species Malacoraja senta. The sequence goes on from CM075979.1 coordinate 4,243,371, forward strand.
CCGTCTCAGTCTACCCCACCACATAAGGAGGAGGGGTTGTAAAGGTTCTGCTCTTATCAATTATGAACTTATAATGAAATGGAAGCCAAAAATGAAAACTGAATTCATCTCTTGAAACCATCTCTGGAAAGATTAAACACTCAAATGCATGAAAGGATCAGGCATGCAACAATAAAAATGGCAACTGCTGCATCTCACTACTGTGGATGCGTTCTGATATGTAAATATGTATTTTAAAATTCAAAAGGTAAAATTTATAACCAAAAATCATTGCAACTCATCTTGAAATGATTTTTTCCCCCCAACCTATTATGCAATGCTAAAAAAGTCATTAAAGCAATCATGATAATCCTGGAATTAAATGAAAGCCCCAAAGTCACTCTGGGGGGGCGTTTATTTTTGCATATTAGTTCATTTTCAGTTAAGTTTCAGTCTAGTTTATTGTCACGTGTACCGAGGTACAGTGAAAAGCATTGGTTGCGTGCTAACCAGTCAGCGGAAAGACAATACATGATTACAATCGAGGCATTTACAGTGTATAGATACATGATAAGGGAATAACGTTTGGTGCAAGGTAAAGCCAGCAAAGTCCGATCAAGGATAGTCCAAGGGTCACCAATGAGGTAGATAGTAGTTCGGCACTGCTCTCTGGTTGTGGTAGGATGGTTCAGTTGCCTTATAATAGCTGGGAAGAAACTGACCCTGAATCTGGAGGTTTAAGAAGAAACTGCAGATGCTGGAAAATCAAAGGGAGACAAAAATGCTGGAGAAACTCAGCGGATGCGGCAGCATCTATGGAGCGAAGGAAATAGGCAACGTTTCGGGCCGAAACGTTGCCTATTTCCTTCGCTCCATAGATGCTGCCGCACCCGCTGAGTTTCTCCAGCATTTTTGTCTACCCTGAATCTGGAGGTGTGCGTTTTTACACTTCTCTACCTCTTGCCTGCTGGGAGAGGGGAGAAGAGGGAGTGGCCGTGTTGCGACTGGTCCTTGATTATGCTGCCGGCCTTGCCGAGGCAGCGAGAGGTGTAAATGGAGTCAATAGAAAGGAGGTTGATTTGTGTGATGATCTGGGCTGCGTCCACAATTTGCTGCAATTATGTACAATTTCTATTTGGTTCTCTGTTTCTTGCTCACCTGCATCCCCCTGTACCTATTGCATCTTGAGGGACTGCATGAGAAGTGAGTAGTAATTCTAATTAAATGCACAATGGTCTACAAAACAATATGCTTGTGAAAAGATGCACTAAAGTGGCTTCACTAGGGACCTTTTGCAGGTTTGTACTGATGCTGTTAACAAGATTTTTATGTAGACACCTCGTACAAAAAACTCGTGCTCTTCAAATAAGCCAGCTGTGATATTTAGTTTAGTTTAGTTTGTCCAGCGGTAGAGTTGCTGCCTCACAGCGCCAGAGACCCGGGTTTGATCCTGACTACGGGTGATGTCTGTACGGAGTTTGTACGTTCTCCCCGTGACCTGTGCGGGATCTCTCCGAGATCTCCAGTTTCCTCCCACACTCCAAAGACGTACAGGTTTGTAGGTTAATTGGCTTTGGTATCATTGTAAAATTTGTCTCTCGTGCATGTAGGATAGTGTTAGTGTGCGGGGATCGCTGGTCGGCGCGGACTCGTGGGCCGAAGGGCCTGTTTCCGCGCTGTATCTCCAAACTAAAAACTAAACAAATTAAAAGGAACCATTAAAAATGTATCAAAATCATTTTCCAAAGAAAATGGCATTTGGTTATCAATATAGCCAGGATTTTGCCATAAATGCCACCATCAGTGCCTTTTCATGCCTTTTTTGATGATTTCACCAGGATAATGCCTTTTTCACGATCGAGCGCCTAAATCAGCCTTTTTTTGCTGTTTTGCTGAAAGGTCGTGCTATTTTCTCGAGTCGTACCGTGATTACAATGACGTTTTCTATGTTAACACGTTAATATTAATGTTATTATTAACGTGTTAACATAGTATAATTTACAAGAAAACTTCCACCACCGGGTCAAAACCGGGCGCGCCACCGTTGGTCGTTCATTCGTTCGTGCCGCTGCCTGCTGGTTCAGTCTTCTCCAAGATCTATTTAAGAAGGAACTGCAGATGCTGGTAAAATCAAAGGTAGACAAAAGATGCTGGAGAAACTCAGCGGGTGAGGCAGCATCTATGGAGAGAAGGACTAGGCGACATTTCGGGTTGAGACCCTTCTTCAGACTGATGTGGGGGGGGGGCAGAAAAGGAAAGGAAGAGGCGGAGACAGTAGGACTAGAAGGAGAGCTGGGAAGGGGGAGGGGGAGGAAGGAGAAGGCAATGGCTATCTAAAATTCGAGAAGTCAATGTTGATACCGCTGGGGTGTAGACTACCCAAGCAAAATACCCAAACTTGTCTCCTCAATACATTTACTGCTGGCTCCAGTCGCAAATCTGAGTTTGAGTGATCTGTGCAAGGCATTCATTGATGCTGGAATTCCACTGTGGAAATTGGAAAACAAATGTCTCAGAGTTTTTTTTAGAGGAACAGAAACCAAGCGAGTCATCATTACGGAAAAATTATGTTGACAGCAACTTCAATATTGTTGAGCAGAAAATTAGAGATGAAGTTGCATGCAACAAAATATGGATCTCAATAGACGAGACAACCGATGCTGTGGGGAGATATGTTACCAATGTTGTCATCTGTACACTGGAGGCAGGTCAACCATCAAAGGAGTATTTGTTGACATCGGAAGTATTGGAGGAGTCAAACAGCTCAACTATTGCTCAGTTGTTTATATCTTCACTTGCTGTACTTTGGCCAGAAGGTATAAAACACGAGAATGTCTTCTGTTTATAACTTAAAGTTTTATTCCCCAAAATGGTGCATTTGACATGCTTAGCTCACGGACTCCATAGAAATGGCGAGCACATATGTAGCTTGTTTCCAAATGTCGATCGCCTAATTTCCAATGTCAAGAAAATCTTCCTCAAAGTACTGTCACGTGTGCAGTTGTTGAAGGAAATGGCACCTGAGATTCTGCTACCTCCTCAGCTCGTTTTGACTAGGTGGGGTACATGGCTCTCTGCTGTACTCTACTAGGCTGCAAATTTTGAAACGATAAAAGAAATCGTCAACTGTTTTGAAGAAGAAGAATCTGCTGCAGCCAGGATCGTCAGTGAAATCATGCAGAAAAAGTCCCGCCACCGCGATCTTGCGCTTATTGTTTCCAATTTTGCAAACTTCCCACAAGCTATCACTTCCCTTGAGAAACGTGGCGAAACATTAGTGAATTACATGCAGGTTTTCAACAAAGTAACTGACGATATTCGTAAAGCTCCTGGCGATGTAGGTAAAGACATGCAAGGAAAATGTGAGAGTGATTTTAGCTAACAAAGATCTTGAAGAAATAGAAAACACAGCTAAAGTTCTCAAAGGCAGTTGTAATGCACAAGATATCAACATGAATATAGAGTCTGTAGCTTGTTTCGGGTATGCACCAGTGACCTCAGCTGAGGTAGAAAGAGGTTTTTTCACAACTGAAGCATATTCTGTCTGACAGACGGCATAGTTTAACACCAGATAATTTGAAAAAAATGCTAGTAATTAGAAAATAGACAATAGACAATAGACAATAGGTGCAGGAGTAGGCCATTCGGCCCTTCGAGCCCTTCAGGCCATTACATGCAACCAGGCAACGTTGGTCATTTAATGTAGTATGCCTTTATATTATAATTTTTAACCATATTTTGGTGATGGCAATAAATGCCTCTTTATGCCTTTTTTGTCAATAAATGCCTTTTTTCGTGCCTTTTTTGTAATTTTGTTATGCCTTTTTGCCTGCCTATTTCAGAGTTTTTTACTGCCTAAACATCCTGGCTCTAGTTATCAAGGTTTTTCCAAAAACCTTTTAGTGTGCAATGGTGCATCCTGCTATTTGGATTTGGTTTGATTGTTATTTGTTTGAGAATAAGAAAAATTATAACATACCTCCAGGGAAAGTGAAGGGGAATTAAATAAACCAATATTTCTTTTTATCAATTTCCTGTCAAATTCAATTTATTTTCGCTGTCTCCGGCTGGATTAAGTAAAGGGGGCTTCCAAAAAAAAATCTGCCACCTTTTTTTGTATTTGAAGACTGCTTGCATAAAGATAAATGGATGTTCAAAGTTAGATATTCAAGATTAAGGGGCACCGTTATACTATTTTGTCGTTTGGAGGTTCCATTGCAATGAGGTTGGGCAACTCTGCCTCTTTGTCTCTGCCTCCCCCCTCTCACCATGTCCCTCCCTGCCTGCCCCCTTTGCCACCCACAGTCTGCCCAGTGTCACCCCCCCCCCCCACTCCCCTCTCTGCCACTCCATGAGATTCAGAAATCAGAGGTGCAAAAGGTCCTTGGAGTGCTCGAGTCGGATTCCCATAAGGTTAGTTTGCAGGCTGAGCCAGTAGTAACAAAGGCAACCGCAATGTTAGCATTCATTTCGAGAGAACGAGAATACGAAATGCAAAGCTGAGGCTTTATAAGGCGCTGGTCCGGCCACATTTGAAGTATTGTAGGTAGACAAAAATGCTGGAGAAACTCAGCGGGTGAGGCAGCATCTACGGAGCGAAGGAAATAGGCGACCTTTCGGGTCGAAACCCTTCTTCAGAAGTATTGTGAGCGGTTTTGAGCCCCATATTGTAGGAGTGATATATTGATGTCGGAGAGGGTCTGGAGGAGGTTTAGGAGAATGCATAATCCCGACCTGAAATGTCACCTATCCACGTTCTCCAGAGATGCTGCCTGGCCCGCTGTGTTACTCCGGCACTTTGTGCCTTTAGTTTTGGCCAACCAGCATCTGCAGTTCTTGTGTCGACATACTAGGGGGTTGTGTATGTTTCCATTCATCCAATGGCTGTTTTGTTTAGTTTAGAGATACAGCGCGGAAACAGGCCCTTCGGCCCACCGAGTCCGTCCTGACCAGCGATCCCCGCACACTAACACTATCTTACACGCACGAGAGACAAATTTTACAATTCTACCAAAGCCAATTAACACACACTAGAGACAGCGATACGTTTATACCAAGCTAATTATCCTACAAACCTGTACGTCTTTGGAGTGTGGGAGAAAACAAAAGATCTCGGAGAAAACCCACGCAGTTCACGTGGAGAACGTACAAACACCATACAGACAGCACCCATAGTCGGGATCGAACCCGGGTCTCTGGCGCTGCAAGGGATGTTGGGCAGCAACTCCACCACTTTGGCACAGAAGGCTGTGGAGGCCAAGTCAATGGGTATTTTTAAGGCAGTGATAGAGAGATTCTTGATTAGTATGGGTGTCAGGGGGATATGGTAAGAAGGCAGGAGAATGGGGTTAGGAAAGGGAGAGAATAGATCAGCTGTGATTGAATGGCGTACTAGACTCGATGGGCCGAACGGCCTCATTCTGCCCCCATCACTGATGGATGTATTCTGGTCAACTTACTTTAGTTGTCATTTTTGCCAGCAGGTCCTGCAGATCCATGATGCCTTGGACCAGGTTAAGGAAGTCACTGCAAGTCGGGCATGCTCCAGGGTGGCAAAGATAAAGAAAGGACAAAGAAACGTGAGTACATCTCGAGACGGTTACAGAGGACAACACCGACGACTTATGACGACCATAATTGAAGAGCAGACAAAAAAAATGCTGGAGAAACTCAGCGGAAGAGGCAGCGTCTATGGAGCGAAGGAATAGGTGACGTTTCCGGTCGAGACCCTCCTTCAGACTGGTGGAAGAGTGTGGGACCCCCACAGACTTCTTCCCGCCCCCCCCCCCCCACATCAGTCTGAAGAAGGATCTCAGGTGGCGCCGTCCTGTATGGGTATGGCTGCCCAGCTGTCCATTTCTCACCTCTTTTTATTAATTTTTAGTTAGTTAAAGTGTTTTGTTTTTGGAGCTCTAGTCTTTTTTATGTGGGGGGTGGGGGGTGGGAGGGGAGGGGGAAATTGCTTTACAGGGTCCCTACCTGGTAGGAGAGGCGGCTTTTCTGCGGGCAGCACCTTCGACCCGTCCTCGCGGCCTACCAGCGGGCCTGGAGGGGACTGGCGTTTCCTGAGGGGACTGGCCAGAATCTCGGCTTCGGCGGCGGCACAGCACTGGGGTGCTATCGCGGAGCAGGCGATGCCTTGCCCGAGTCGCCGCGCTGGGACTCCGATATGCTGAGTCCGCCGGTAAAAAAAACATGGCGGAGCTGCGGGTCTGTGGAGCGGCCAGCCGCGCTGAACTTTACATCGGGAGCCTGGGATCTCTCACCGAGATCGCCGGTGGTGGAGCTCCGTCCAGCGCGGCCTGTCGGCTTCGGAAGAGGGAGTTAGATGTGGCCCTTGTGGCTAAAGGGATCAGGGGGTATGGAGAGAAGGCAGGTACGGGATACTGAGTTGGATGATCAGCCATGATCATATTGAATGGCGGTGCAGGCTCGAAGGGCCGAATGGCCTGCCCCTGCACCTATTTTCTATGTATCTATGTATCTATGGAAGCCGCGGTCTCCGGTAAGGAAGCGGCCGTTCCAGGTTTCCCAAGCCGCTGTGAGGATTCTCCCGACGCCGGAGCATCATCATCCGGCGAGGAGGGCCTGGAACATCGGGCCTCCGTAAAGGCGACTGCGGAGGCCTCAATAGGCTCGGCTATGGATGGACATGGGGATGGGGACTGGACTTTGTGCCTTCCCTCAGAGTGGGAACCATTGTGGGGGGGATGTTTTTTATGTTTAAATTTCTTTGTTATTGTTGTGTCGTATTATTTTTTTATGTGCTGCAATGGCAATCGGCATTTCACTACACCAATTGGTGTATGAGACTAATAAAGAACCTTTGAACCTTTGACCTGAAACGTCACCTATTGATGCTGCCTCACCCGCTGAGTTTCTCCAGCATTTTTGTCTACCTTTGATTTTTCCAGCATCTGCAGTTCTTTCTTAAGCATAATCTGAAGAGCATGCATTCGCTTTAGCCGGTTTCCATAGCAATAGCATTCTGCTCTGCAATGTGCCTTAAAAACAATAGATAAGTTACGTGTGGCACGAGCGATATAACATCACACTCTTTCAATTTGGCTGGACAAGATATCCACAGCAATGTCGACACAAGCGCACATTTGTCACGATGGAACCCGTTTGAAAGCACACATTGCTCAAATTGATATTCCTGCACCATCTCCATTCGTTCCCCTGGTGGCAAGTTGTCAACAGAATTTTATTTAAATGCTGGCGCTGATTTATTCTCAGCTGTAACCGTGTTCTTATCCACTGAAAGGCAACATTTCTGAAGGGTTCTGCTTGTATGCTCAATAGCTCCCATAAAAATGCAGGTGTTTGTAACTAGCTTTATTCCAACAGCCTTGGTTTTATCAGATGTTGTGTCAGTTTGGTTTAGTTTGGGGACTGCAGCCGGAACCGGGCACTTGGGCCGAAGTGGTCCGCACTGCATCTCCAAACTATTGTCAATAGACAATAGGTGCAGGAGTAGGCCATTCGGCCTTCGAGCCAGCACCGCCATTCAATGCGATCATGGCTGATCATCCCCAATCAGTACCCCCCGTTTCCTGCCTTCTCCCCATATCCCCCTGACTCTGCTATCTTTAAGAGCCCTATCTAGCTCCCTCTTGAAAGTATTCAGAGAACCGGCCTCCACCGCCCTCTGAGGCAGAGAATTCCACAGACTCACAACCCTCTGCGTGAAGAAGTGTTTCCTCGTCTCCGTTCTAAATGGCTTCCCCCTTATTCTTAAACTGTGGCCCCTGGTTCTGCACTCCTCCAACACTGGGTCCGGGCCGACCGGCACTAACGCCATCTACAAACACCAGGGACAATTGCCAATTATACCAAGCTAATTAACCTGCAAACCTGCACGTATTTTGGAGTGTGGAGGAAACCGGAGCACCCAGAGAAAACCCACGTAGGTCACAGGCAAAAGGTAGAAACTCCGTACCGACTGCACCCATAGCCAGCATCGAACCTGCGTCTCTGGTGCTGTGAGGCAGCAACTCTACCGCTGCGCTGCCGTCCCGCTCACGAAGCGACATGGAGGCAGAAGAAATGGAAGCATGCACTTCTTAAACGGTACAATAGTCCCTGCCTCAACTACCTCCTCCGACAGCTAGTTCCTTACATCCATTACCCTTTGTGTGATAAACTTACCTCTCAGATACTTATTTTTTTTTTTAATTCCCTTCACCTTATGCTTTTCGATTCCCTTACTCAGTTCAGTTCAATTTAGTTTATTGTACCGAGGAGCAGTGAAGAGCTCTGGGCAAGGGACCCTGTACGTCTATCCAATCTATTTCCCTCATGATTTTATACACCTTTATAAAATCACCTCTATAACATATTGCCCATTTCATAGAAACATAGAAAATAGGTGCAGGAGTAGGCCATTCGGCCCTTCGAGCCTGCACTGCCATTCAATCACGCCATGATCATGGCTGATCATCGAACTCAGTATCCTGTACCTGCCTTCTCTCCATACCCCCTGATCCCTTTAGCCACAAGGGCCACATCTAACTCCCTCTTAAATATAGCCAAATGAACTGGCCTCAACTACCCTCTGCAGCAGAGAATTTCAAATTAAATGTACTATTTTGTACTGTGGTAAATGTATTACGGGGAGAAGGCAGGAGAGATGGGGTTAAGAGGGAGAGATAGATCAGCCAGGATTGAATGGTGGAGTAGATTTGATGGGCAGAATGGCCTAATTCTACTCCTATGGCCTTATTTTTAGCGCGGCAACGTCGCAAGGCAGAGCAAGCAACTTGCTAGCAAGAGTGGGACATGGTGCAGGAAGAGCTCCCCTCCCTGTACAGCTTTGAGACGATTAATATTTAAAATTGAGAATCATGAAAATCTTAATTTTGATACGCTGTTTAAAAATTGATGCTGGCATATGTACTCCTGACATTAAACAAGACGTGCAGCAGAGACGTCATTTTGATGCTCGCTACGTCTCTGCATTTGTACTAACGAGGCGTCCTGCCTTCGAGACGTGTCGACTCATTCCAGCATCCTGCAAGCCGTCTCCTCGGTGTAGGACGGAACCGCAGGTGCTGGTTTCAACCAAAGATAGACTATTGGAGGAGCAGCACCTCATATTTTGCTTGGGTAGTTTACACCCCAGCGGTACAAACATTGACTTCTCCAATTTCAGGTAGTCCCTCCTTTCTCCCGCCTTCCCCTCCCCTTCCCACAGCCCACTGTCTCCGCCTCTTCCTTTCATCTTCCCACCCCCACGTCAGTCTGAAGAAGGGTCTCGACCGGAAACGTTGCCTTTTTCCTTTTATCAGAGATGCTGCCTCACCCGCTGAGTTCCTCCAGCATTTTTGTCTACCCACAAAAAGCTGGAGTAACTCAGCGGGACAGGCGGCGTCTCTAGAGAGAAGGAATGGGTGACGTTTCGGGTCGAGGCCCTTCTTCAGACTGGTTAGGGATCACGGAAACGAGAGATACAGGCGGTGATGTGGAGAATGGGTGAAAGACATGCAAAAATAGTATCACAGGTTTGGGGAAAAGAACCTATTGGTGGCGAGAACAGAGGTGTCAAAAAACGGCTCATTAACAAGAAAAGGCACTTGTGACTCTGTAGCGGCAGACATGTTAAGTAGATTACTCCAGTGATAAGTGTCAGTGCAAGCGGTGCTCACAATTTGAGCAGTGCCTTGCGCTGAATACCAACACAACAGCCTCCAAATAATGCTACTGTGTAAGATTGTGAGGAATAGGGAGGCAAGGATCAGAGGGATGTGTGTATCAGATGGGACGAGTTTACATCTTGACCAGCATGGCCATGTTGGGCTGAAGGGCATGTTCGTGGATCTCAGACTCTCTCTGAAGGGCCTGTCCATCATGCCAGTGTCGCCAAAAGATTTTGAACATTTCAAAAATCCAGCGGTGACAAAAAGCATGCTGCGACACTTGTTAAAAAAAACACCGCCGCGTCAATACGTGATCACGCCGCGTCATGCCGCATATTTCTCGGTGACCTGATACGTGATGCCGGCAGCCGCCGAAAAAAATAGCCCATAGGGACAGTCCCTTGACTCTAAAATCATGGGCGGAATAGATCGGGTAGATGCACAGAGTTTAAGAAAGAACTGCAAATGCTGGAAAAATCGAAGACAGACAAAAAAAATGCTGGAGAAACTCAGCGGGTGAGGCAGCATCTATGGAGCGAAGGAATAGGTGACGTTTCGGGTCGAGACCCTTCTTCAGACTGATGTGGGGGTGGGGGGGCCCAGAATCTCTTGCCCAGAGTAGGTGAATCGAGGACCAGAGGACAGATGTTTAAGGAAAAGGGGAAAAGATTTAATAGGAATCTGAGGGGTGACTTTTTCACATAAAGGGTGGTGGGTGTATGGGACAAGCTGCCAGAGGAAGTACTTGAGGCTGTGACTATCGCAACATTTAAGAAGCAGTTAGACAGGTACATGGATGGGATAGGTTTGGAGGGATATGGACCAAACGTAGGCAGGTGGGACTAGTGTAGGTGGGACATGTGGGCCGGTGTGGGCAAGTTGGGCCGAAGGGCCTGTTTCCGCACTGTTTGACTCCAAGGTTTAGAGTCCCAGCCTACTCAACCTCTCCCTACAGCTCAGACCCTCTAGTCCTGGCAACATCCTCGTAAATCTTCTCTGCACCCTTTCCAGCTGCACGTGATAATGAACAAAACTAAATCACAGAGACAGCAAGGAGGACACAGAGTGCTGGAGTAACTCAGCGGGTCAGGCAGCATCTGCGGAAAACATGGGTAGGTGACGTCAAAGATCGTGACCCTTCTTCAGAAGACAGTCCGGAGAAGGTTCCCCTCCCCAAAACTCCACCAATCCATATTCTCCAGAGATGCTGCCTGACCCGCTGAGTTACTCCAGCACTTTGTGTCCTTTTATGCAAACTAGCATCTGCAGTTCCTTGTATCCACAGAGGTAGCAAGGTTTTGCAAAATTAATGAACACATGGTGAATAAAATTACTTTACGCCTGTTATTTTTTTTTGCTTCAGTTTACCCGTTCAAAGTTTTTAACATTCAACATAGGACAGAACAGCAGAGGAACAGGCCCTTCGGCCCACAACGTCCATGCCGAACAAGATGCCAAGACTCCCCCCCCCCCGTCTACCTGTAGATAATCCATTCCCTGCATATCCATGTGCCTATTTCAGAGTCTCTTCAACTATCGTATCTGCCTCCACCACCACCCTTGGCAGCTCGTTCCAGATCACTGTTAAAAAAACAACCTGCCCCCGCACATCTCCTTTCGACCATTTCCCGCTCACCAGCAAGCTATTCCCTCTATATGTTTACAGATATACGGCGCAGAAACAGGCCCTTCGGCCCACCGAGTCCGCGACGACCAGCGACCCCCACAAGTTATCGCGATCCTACACACACACTGGGGACAGTTCACGATTGGACCAAGACAATTTACATTTAAACCGAGCCAATCAACCCACAAACCTGCACGTCTTTGGAGTGTGGGTGGAAACCGGAGCACCCGGAGAAAACCCACGCGGGTCACGGGGAGAAGGCGCACAAACTCCGTACCTACAGCACCCGTAGTCAGGATCGAACCCAGCTCACTGGCGCCGTGAGGCAGCAACTCTACCGCTGCGCCACTCAATAGCCATTGATATTTACATCTCGGGAAATCGGTTCGGAGTGTCTCCTCTTTCAATGCCCCCTCATAAGTTAAATACTTCTACAGAGAAAGCCATCCAAGTCTGCTCTACCTCTCCCCCGAGCCAAAGTCTCCAATCTGGGCATCATTCTGGTAAACCTCCCCGGCCCCCGGCACGCTCTCCAAAGCCTCCACAGCCTTCCTGTGACGGGGTGACCAGAGCGTATGATACGATATGATATGATACGACAGAACTTTATTAATGCCACGATGGAAACAGATCTGCTAACAGACATAACAATATTAAATACATGAACCGTGAAATTAAAGTGACGAATGGAAAGGCTTGGGGGGTGTGCAAAGATAGGGGGGGGGGGGGTTAGAGGGAAGTCAGTCTCAGTTCTACCCCACGACAGAAGGGGGAGGAGTTGTACAGTTTGATAGCCGCAGGGAAGAAGGATCTCATGTGGCGTTCTGTGCTGCATCTTGGTGGGGACCAGTCTGTTGCTGAAGGTGCTCCTCAGGTTGACCAGTGTGTCACGGAGGGGGTGAGCTGTATTGTCCAGGAGGCTCCGCAGTTTGAGGAGCATCCTCCCCTCCGAGACCAACCTCCCGTGAATCCAACTCCAACTCCGACCCCAGGATGGAGCCAGCCTTCCTGATGAGTTTGTTGATCCTGTTGGCGTCGGCGGCCTTCGCCCCTGCTGCCCCGGCCGGCACACGGCAGCGAAGAGACGGCACTGGCCACCACCGATTGGTAGAACATCTGCAGCATCTTACTGCAGATGTCGACGGAGTGGAGCCTTCTCACAAAGTATAGGCGGGCTCTGTCCCTTCTTCTACAGGCCTCAGCGTTCCTGGACCAGTATTATGGCAATAGACAATAGACAATAGACAATAGGTTCAGGAGTAGGCCATTCAGCCCTTCGAGCCACCACCGCCATTCAATGTGATCATGGCTGATCATCCCCAATCAGTACCCGTTCCTGCCTTCTCCCCATATCCACTGACTTCGCTATCATTCAGAGCCCTATCTAGCTCTCTCTTGAAAGCATCCAGAGAACCGGCCCCCACTGACCTCTGGGGCAGAGAATTCCACAGACCCACAACTCTCTGTGAGAAAATGTGTTTCCTCATCTCCGTTCTAAATGGCTTACTCCTTATCTTAAACTGTGGCCCCTGGTTCTGGACTCCCCCAACATCTGAAACATGTTTCCTGCCTCTAGCGTGTCCAAACCCTTAACAATCTTATATGTTTCAATGAGATCACCTCTCATCCTTCTAAACTCCAGAGTGTACAAGCCCAGCCGCTCCATTCTCTCAGCATATGACAGTCCCGCCATCCCGGGAATTAACCTTGTAAACCAACTCCAGGACATTGCAACAGACTGATAACTCTCTCAGTGTTGGTCAACATTGGCTCACTGAGGGCATGATTAAAAGGCTGAATGAATATCGCAATACTCAGTGATGGGACAGCTGGCAATCAAGTGGAAAAGACGAGGCTAAAATGCGTTTGTAATCAGAATTACGAATGTAATGGCATTTCACCACTTCCTGTAAAAGGCCTGACCACGAACCAGCCGCACACAATGTACGGTTGTTGAGGGTCAAAGCATGGAGACAGACCCTTTGGTCGACCAAATCCATGCCGACCATCGATCACACTAGTTCCACGTTATCCCCTGAGCACTATTGGCAATGTTACTGCGGACGACTAAACGACAAACCTGCAGGCCGTTTGGATGTGGGAGGAAACTGGAGCACCTGGAGGAAACCCACACGGTCCCAGGGAGAAGGTTCAAACGCCACGCAGGCAGCACCCGAGGACAGGATCTAGCCCAGGTCTCTGGCACTGTACCGGAATTTCTTTCGTAACACAGAGGATTGGCACGGTGGCCACAGCGGTAGTTCAGTGGAATTCTCTGCCTCAGAGGGCGGTGGAGGCCTGTTCTCTGGATGCTTTCAAGAGAGAGTTAGATAGGGCTCTTAAAGATAGCGGAGTCAGGGATATGGGAGAAGGCAGGAACGGGGTACTGATTGGGGATGATCAGCCATGATCCCATTGAATGGCGGTGCTGGCCTGAAGGGCCGAATGGCCTACTCCTGCACCTATTGTCTATTGTCCATAGTTGCTGCCTCACAGTTCCAGAGACCACGGTTTGATCCTGACCCAGGTGCTTGTCTGTATGTTCTCCCTGGGACCGCGTGGGTTTTCTCAGGTTACTCTGGTTTCCTCCCACACTCCAAAGACGTACAAGTTTGTAGGTTAATTGGCCTGGTGTCATTGTAAATTGTTCCTAGTGTGTGTCGTACAGCGACAGCGTGCTGGTCGGCGTGGACTCGGTGGGTCGAGCGAAGGACCTGCCTTTGTGCTGTATCCTGAACTAAACGCACTCGTGTGGGTGGCGCGACCGACGTCGCAGCGGCCTCTGCAGTCCGTCTGTCTTTTTTTGTTGTTGTTGTCCCGTTGAGTGTATAGTCTGTAGTGGTTTTTTGATTTGTTTTTATTGTTTTTAACTGTGTATATGTGTGTGGGGGGGGGGGGGTGATGGGGGAAACTTTAAATCTCTTCCCTGTACGGAGGACCCGACCTTTTCCTGTCGGGTCTCCGTTGTCGTTGGGGCCTAGCACCGTGGAGCGGCCTCCAACCGGAACGACCTGGGGCTCCAGTCGCGGAGCCTGCAGACTCACCATCGTGGGGCTGGCCGGCCTCGGAGCGTGGAGAGCTGTGGTGGCGTGCGGCTGCGGCCCGACTTCGGGGTTTCGGAGGCTCCAGCCGCAGGCCCGAGTGGACGGTCACATCGGGAGCTCGCGGGTCCCTGGTGGGAGACCGCTTTTCGGAGCTCCCGCAACGGCAACTTCTCCCGCCCGAATTGCGGGGTTGAAAACGACCTGGAGCAGGGCCTTGCATCGCCCGGCGCGGCTTTAACGGCCGCGGGACTTGCTAGAGCCCGCCGGGGTTTACAACATCAAGACCCAGAGCGCGGCCTTGCATCGCCCGGCGCGGCCTTACTGGCTGCGGGACTTACCATCGCCCGCCGGGGGCTTTGACATCGGGAGAAGAATGGAGAGCAGGGGAGAGACAAGACTTTGCCTTCCATCACAGTGAGGAGGAGATTCACTGTGATGGATGTTTGTGTAAATTGTGTTGTGTCTTGGTTCATTTCTTGTTGTTAGACTGCAGAAACCAAATTTTGTTTGAACTTCATTTAAGGTTCAAATGACAATAAACTGTATTGTGTTGTATCGTAAACGCACTATTCCTATTACATAACGTCACCTATTTGCTTCGCTCCATAGATGCTGCCGCACCCGCTGAGTTTCTCCAGCAATTTTGTCTACCTTCGATTTTTCCAGCAACTGCAGTTCTTTCCTAAACACACTACATAAACTGCAGTCAACCTTGTTAGAAACAATCCTTGTACAACACTGCCTGCTAAAACGCCATCCTTCAAAGAAAATCAGTGTTTGCAGCAAGAAGCCAAACTGTGAGAAATGAAGAATTCTACTGTATTATCAGAATTCAGTCGAAATTCATGCAAACTATTTCAAGGATGATTTTCTTGTTTATTTCTGACCAGTTACTAAAAACAAAAACAAAGGTTTGTTTTTATTTGATAAAAAAAAGGACGTCTGCGTTAATATCTTGCAAATGAAACGGAGTTTCCAATCTTAAAAGAAAGCCACCAAAATTGATAGAACATTAACATTTAAATTGAAAATGGTGGCCGTGTTTGCGTTGAAGCCAAAA
>CM075979.1:4261418-4289689 GCA_038087875.1 Malacoraja senta
GGAGGACACCATGGCTACGCTTGACCAGGCCGACCCTGCAACGCCACCAGGGCAACAGGCCTTCACGGTCGGGTCAGGATCCCTGCACGCGGCAGCGACTGGGACTTGAAAATGGCGCACAGCTGGCGACTCTGGACACTGAAGGAAGGAACTGCAGGCGCTGGTTTAAATTGAAGGTAGACACAAAATGCTGGAGTAACTCAGCGGGACAGGCAGCGTCTCCGGAGAGAAGGAATTTGGTGACGATTCGGGGCGAGACCCTTAAGTCTGAAGAAGGGTCTCGACCCGAAACGTCACCCATTCCTTCTCTCCGGAGAAGCTGCCCATCCCGCTGAGTTACTCCAGCATTTTACGTCTGCAATACGATGCGATAGAACTTTATTTATCCCAGGAGGGAAATTAATCTTCAACTCTGTATACTGTCTCAATGTACGACTGCAATACACTTGTACTGTGTCTTAGATGCTAATCTGATATATATTTAAGTGCTTATGCATTGTAACATAGGCACAAGTTGCTGGAGTAACTCAGCGGGGCAGGCAGCATAGCGGGGCAGCAGCATCTCTGGAGGAGAAGGGATGGGTCTATTGTGTCTATCTTAATAGCAAGGACATTCTTGCTATTGAGGGAGTGCAGCGTAGGTTTACAAGGTTAATTCCCGGGATGGCGGGACTGTCACATGCTGAGAGAATGGAGCAGCTGGCTTGTATACTCTGGAGTTTAGAAGGATGAGAGGGGATCTCATTGACACATATAAGATTGTTAAGGGCTTGGACACGCTAGAGGCAGGAAACATGTTCCCGATGTTGGGGAAGTCCAGAACCAGGGGCCACAGTTTATGAATAAGGAGTAAGCCATTTAGAACAGTGACGAGGAAACACTTTTCTCACAGAGAGTGGTGAGTCTGTGGAATTCTCTGCCTCAGAGGGCGGTGGAGGCAGGTTCTCTGGATACTTTCAAGAGAGAGCTAGATAGGGCTCTTAAAAATATGGGGGAGAAGGCAGGAACGGGGTACTGATTGGGATGATCATCCATGATCATATTAAATGGCGGTGCTGGCTCGAAGGACCGAATGGCCTACTCCTCACCTATTGTCTATTGACTATTGTGTCTATCTTCGGTTTCAACCAGCATCTGCAGTTCTTTATTAAACGCTGTCGCAACTTGTAAGTCAGTTCTTGATGCAATGAAACAGACCACGTGCCACTTGACAGAAGAAGCAAGCGTTTGAATGGGATTTTCGGAGAGTGGAGGTGCGGGAAGGGAGGGGAGGGGGGGGGATGTAAAGTGGGAATTATTTGTTTGAAACGGTCTTCTAAAGAAGCGTCTTGATATTGCTGATCAAGTATAAATCTTTGGGAACGCGGGCTCCGTCATCTCGGTGGGGCACGGAATCAAAGGTTGTATTTACAGAGGGCCGGTAATGGAAAGAGTCTCAAAAGTTGCGAGACCTCCCATCCTCGCCGAACTATTTCGAAGCGAAAGTGCGGCTGACAAAGTCGGAATTGTTGCATTCAGTCGGGCAAGACCCAGAGAACCTGATGGGCAAGAAACAGAGCACTTGTTTCGTTTGGAAGAAATACCGAATGCACAGCGGCACGATGGTGGAGTTGTTGCCTTGCAGCGCCAGAGTCCCCGGTTCGATCCTGACCACGGGCGCTGTCTGTACTGAGTTTGTCCGTTCTCCCCGTGACCACTTGGGTTTTCTCCGGGTACTCCGGTTTCCTCCCACATTCCCAAGATGTGCATGCTTGTAGGCTAACTGGCTTGGTATAATTGGAAATTGTCCCTGGTGTGTGTAGGTTAGTACTAGTGTACGGGGGGGGGGGGGGGATCGCTGGTCGGCATTGACTCGGTGGGCCGAAGGGCCAGTTTCCACGCCCTGTCACAGAATTAAACTGAACTGATAATTGGGATACGTTGTAAAGGACACTTTTTCTTATTGAAATTTAATCTGGACTTATTTGTGACCTTGCAACAGAGGCTCAATAACGTGGTGACAAGACTAAGCTTCATGTGCAACCTCTCCCTGCTGTCCCCGATAAGTTTAACATGACACGTTTAAGCATGCGACTGCACGATGCATTAAACAGCTCAACCAACATCAACTGCAAAGCTCTTCAAGGGAACTCTTGGTTTTCAAATTGAGGTGATGCTCTGGTTTTTTATTTAATTCACATGTTTAATCGATAATGTTTTATTATTAACGTTTAATGTTTTATGTGTCATTCCTAACTGTTACTGTATGTCATGTTGTCACTTGCGGGCAGAGCACCAAGGCAAATTCCTTGTATGTGAATACTTGGCCAATAAAAGGTATTAATTCATTCATTCAGTAAAATAGTGTTCGACGTGGTGCCATTAATGAGCAGACTTTGACAAGACAACAACGCATGAAATGGGACTCTAAATTTCCTGAAGAAAGACACAGAGTGCTGGAGTAACTCAGCGGGTCAGGCATCATCTCTGGAGAACACGAGTAGGTGGCGCTTCTGTTCGGGACCCTTCCTCAGACTGAATGTTGGGGGAGTGGTGGGCGGAAAAGGAATCTGTAGGGTGGCGCGGGCAGGACAGAGCATAGCTCCCGGTGTCAGGTGGCGAATCTGTGTAATTCTTTGCCACAGAAGGCTGTGGAGGCCAAGTCAGTGGATATTTTTAAGGCAGGGATATATAAGATTCTTGATCAGTACGGAGTCAGGGGTTATGGGCGAAGGCAGGGGAATGGGGTTCGGAGGGAGAGAGAGATCAGCCACGATTGAATGGCGGAGTAGACTTGATGGGCCCGAATGGCCTAATTCTGCTCCTATCACTTATGACCTCATGCACAGCGCCACAAATTCAACTGCAAATCTTGGGACACCTTTCTCAAGATGTACAAAGTGAATTAATAAATCCTCTCATTTTCATACTTTCCCTCAAAAAGGAGGGGGGGGGGGGGGGGGAATCAATTGGTTAAAAGATGATAAAGATTTCAGGTGGCTGATTCCGAGCATAACTTGCAAAATATATATATGATACCTAGGCTTGAAAGCACAGCCAATCTATATAATTGAGAGTGATTGCTTCAATGGCTACTGGCTTGCAGCATCAACTGACAATGCCAGACAGTGATCCAAGAACAATTATGATGTAGGATTAATATCAGCTGGATTCCCCAGGCAAGGTGTTTGGCCTGATTTTTTTTTCCCTTTAAACTTCTTGAATGACCTGTGATGACACGTCACATCAGAGATTAATCCCTCCATGGTGAGGGTTGAATCAGCATAACTCACTGAAAGTCTGAGCGCGTGTACAAGGAGAGACAAGACGCTGGAGTCACAAGCAAGACACCAAGTGCTGGAGGAACTCAGCAGCTCAGGCAGCAGCGTCAGACTAAAGAAGGGCCCCCGCTCCGGAACGAGTTGAGTATAGGAGCAAAGAGGCCTTCTGCAGTGGTACAGGGCCATAGTGAGACCACACCTGGAGTATTGTGTGCAGTTTTGGTCCCCTAATATGAGGAAGGACATTCTTGCTATTGAGGGAGTGCAGCGTAGGTTCACCAGGTTAATTCCCGGGATGGCGGGACTGTCATACGCTGAGAGAATGGAGCGGCAGGGCTTGTATACTGGAGTTTAGAAGGATGAGAGTAGGTATCTGATTGAAACGTATAAGATTATTAAGGGTTTGGACACGCTAGAGGCAGGAAACATGTTCCCGATGTTGGGGGAGTCCAGAACCAAGGGCCACAGTTTAAGAATAAGGGGTTAAGCCATTTAGAACGGAGACGAGGAAACACTTTTACACATAGAGAGTTGTGAGTCTGGAATTCTCTGCCTCAGAGGGCGGTGGAGGCAGGTTCTCTGGATACTTTCAAGAGAGAGCTAGATAGGCCCTTTAAAGATAGCGGAGTCAGGGGATATGGGGAGAAGGCAGGAATGGGGTACTGATTGGGGATGATCAGCCATGATCACATTGAATGGCGGCGCTGGCTCGAGGGCCGAATGGCCTACTCCTGCACCTATTGTCTATTGCCTATTGTCAACAGTCCGTTCCCTCCCCAAATGCTGCCTGAACCGCTGAGTTCTTCCAGCACTGTTGCGTTTTGCCTGAAAGAATGTTCATTGTATTCTCCTTCCCACGTGAAATGTTCAACAATAACGGCGCCTTCTTCATCTAAACGTGACTGACAATAACTACCAACACAGGAACACGCCCTTCAGTCTATGACGTGCAGAAATAAACTGCAGATATTGGTTTACACCGAAGATAAGACACAAAATGCTGGAGTAACTCAGCGGGACAGGCAGCATCTCTGGAGAGAAGGAATGGGCGACGTTTTTGCTCGAGGCCCTTCTTCAGACTGAACTCTTCAGGCTTCAGGTTCTGAGGAAGGGTCGAGACCTGAAACTTCAAATGTCTGAAGAAGGGTCTCGACCCGAAATGTCACCTATTTTTTTTCTCATTTTTCTCCAGAGATGCTGCCTGACCCGCTGAGTTACTCCAGCATTTTGGGTCTATGTTTGGCCGACAGTGTCTGTACCGAACGTGATGGCAAGACCAACTCTTACAGGCTCCACACAAGCCATATCCCTCCATTCTCTACACATCCATGTGCCTATGAAACGTCTCCCAAACACCAATATCGTACCTACCAACCTCCACCCCCCCAGCATGTTCCAGGCACTTACCATCCTCACAACTCCTCACATCTTTCAACTTTGCCCCTCTCATCTTAAAGCTATGCCCTCTAGTATTTGATATTTCCACCATGGAGTAAAAGGCTCAGATTGTTTACCATATCTATACCTCCCATGTTTTATACACTTCTATCAGCGCTCCCTGCAACCTTCAGCGAAACAAGACTGTCTGTCCGACTCCTCTCCCTGTAGCTAATACCCCAAATCCCGGAAGCATTCCGGTAAACCACCTCTGTGCCCTTTTCCAAAGCCTCCACATCCTTCGTGTAATCCGACGGGAAATGGTCACCCGAAAACAAGAGGGACGTGGAGGAGACCAATGCACAGTGGCGCAGCGGTAGAGTTGCTGCCTCACGGCGCCCGAGACCCAGGTTCGATCCCAACTAGAGTCAAGAGTGTTTTTTGTCATATGTCCCAGATAGGACAATGAAATTCTTAAGGGCCTGTCCCACTTGGGCGTCATTTGCGTGTAATTTACGCGTCATCATTTACGCGTCACGACGCACGAGCGCGCGTTGTGCTGCGCACGTGATGCGCGCATGGTGTGCATTACACGCGCATAGTGCGTGGCGATGTAGGCAGTGACGCGCGGTCACGCGCGGACGTGCGCGGTGCCCCAGGATTTTGGGATGTACAAAATGACCCCCAAGTGGACAGGCCCTTTACTTGCTGCAGCAGAATAGAATATGTAAACATAGTACATAACGGGAGAAAAAAAGTTCAGTGTGTGTGTACATACACATGCACACATACTCAATAAATAAACCAATATAGTACAACAATAATAATAGTCTGTTGTAGTCCAGAGCTTATTTGTTGTCATGTTTGGACGGATTTTGTACGTTCTCCCCGTGACATGCGTGGGTTTTCTCCGATTTCCTCCCGCACTCCAAAGACGTACAGGTTTGTAGGTTAATTGCCCCGTGTGTGTGTAGGGTAGTGGGCGGGGATCACTGGTTGATTCTGACTCGGTGGGCCGATAGTTTAAAATAAACAATGTGGCCTAATCTGAAGATGGGTCTCGACCCGAAACGTCACCCATTCCTTCTCTCCAGAGATGCTGCCTGTCCCGCTGAGTTACTCCAGCAATTTGCGCCTATCTTTGGCTTAATCAAGTCGTATAAAACTGTATCACGACTTGCTGAATCTTATGCTCAATGCTCTGACCAATGAAGGCAAGCGTATCATGGTCAAGAGGCCTATGGAAATAACTTGGACATTTGCAAGTTCGATTCTCGTGACAACCTGGCAATGGGTTCCAGACAACCGAGAGTTAACATTGACCAAAGTTAACCGACCACAACCAGAGAGCAGTGCTGAACTACTATCTACCTCATTGGTGACCCTCGGACTATCCTTGGTCGGCCTTTGCTGGCTTTACCTTGCACGAAACTCTATTCCCTCATCATGTATCTGTACACTGTAAACGGCTCGATTGTAATCATGTATTGTCTTTCCACTGACTGGATAGCACGCAACAAAACCTTTCCACTGTACCTCGGTACACGTGACAATAAACTAACTTAAATTAAACCAAACTACTCTAAACTCTAAACTTTAAATGGCAATGGAATCTCTTCATTCTCAGGAGCCACGATTCAGAACTAAATGTCCAAAACAAACAGAAGTCAGGAACCATAAGCAATTGTCCGGGGTCATAATGAACCACAACATCTGCCGCTGCACCGCATTTCAATTTCTCCTGAGATGCAGGCAATATTTTTGACAGACCATGTACAGACTGTCGGGCAGCTGAGACCTTTTACAGCCACTAAAGTAAACAGAGAACAGAGGGGTTACATCTACGCCCAGGAGGTCCACGGCACGGTGGCGCAGCGGTAGAGCTGCTGCCTTACAGCGCTCACAGCGCCGGAGACCCGGGTTCGATCCCGACTACGGGTGCTGTCTGTACGGAGTTTGTGCGTTCTTCCCTACGACATAGAAACATAGAAAATAGGTGCAGCAGGAGGCCATTCGGCCCTTCGAGCCAGCACCGCCATTCATTGTGATCATGGCTGATCGTCCCCAATCAATAACCCGTGCCTGCCTTCTCCCCATATCCCTTGACTCCACTAGCCCCTAGAGCTCTATCTAACTCTCTCTTAAATCCATCCAGTGATTTGGCCTCCACTGTCCTCTGTGGCAGGGTGGGCTTTCCCCGAGATCTTCAGGGTTTCCTCCCACACTCTAAGACGTACGGGTTTGTCGGTTAATTGGCTTGGCGTATGTGTAAAAATTGTCGTGTGTGTGTGTGTGTTCCACGCTGTATCTCCAAACTAAACTAAACTAGAGAGGGACTGCGCGCTGGCCACGGGCACCCTGGGGGATTTCCGGGATCGCTGGGCACCGCGGGGGCAGAACGCCTCCTTGTCGAGGATTGTTTAATTTCAGTGTATCTGTTTTTCTTTGCGCTATGCTGGTGGGTTTGATGGCATTGCTTTGTATTGTAAATATCATTCATGTAAATAGTTGATTACAAATTTTTTTTTGGTTAAAAGGGAACATGGACAAAAATAATCTAAGACCATAGTACTGCAGATGCTGGAAAATCTGAAATAGATCAATAACTCCTGGTGGTACTCATAGAAACATAGAAAATAGGTGCAGGAGTAGGCCATTCGGCCCTTCGAGCCTGCACCGCCATTCAATGTGATCATGGCTGATCATCCAACTCAGTATCCTGTACCTGCCTTCTCTCCATACCCCCTGATCCCTTTAGCCACAAGGGCCACATCTAACTCCCTCTTAAATATAGCCAATGAACTGGCCTCAACTACATTCTGTGGCAGAGAATTCCACAGATTCACCACTCTCTGTTTGAAAAATGTTTTTCTCATCTCGATCCTAAAAGACTTCCCCCTTATCCTTAAAGGGCGTAGGTTCAGTTTAGGTTGTTATTGCAGAGAGCGAAGGGGGAGGTGTATGTTATTGTCAGTTGCGTAGGAAGGAACTGCAGATCATAAGGTCATAAGTGATAGCAGCAGAATTAGGCCATTTGGCCCATCAAGTCTACTCTGCCATTCAATCATGGCTGATTTATCTCTCCCCTCCTAACCCCATTCTCCTGTCCCCCCCCCCCCCCCCCCCCCCCCCCCCATCCCCATAATCTCTGACACCTGTACTAATCAAGAATCTATCTACCTCTGCCTCAACAATATCCACTGACTTGGCCACCATAGCCTTGCTGGTTTAAACTGTAGACACAAAAAGCTGGAGTAACACAGCGGGTCAGGCAGCATCTCTGGAGGGAAGGAATGGGGTGTCAATTATCCCCTGTAACCGAGTGAGGGGGTGCGATTTCCAGAAGCCCAATTAACCTACAAACCTGTACGTCTTTGGAGTGTGGGGGGAAACCGGAACTGCCGGAGAAAACCCACGCGGTCACGGGGAGAACGTACATACTCCATACAGACAGCACCCGAGGTCAGGATCGAACCCAGGTCTCTGGCGCTGTGAGGCAGCAACTCTACCGCTGCGCACCATGCCACAAAATTTAGAGCTGGAGGGTCACGAGTGATACAGCGTGGAAACAGGCCCTTCGGCCCAACTTGCCACTGAGTTTAGGTGCAAGGAGGTCCTACTGCAGTTTTACAGGGCTCTGGTGAGACCGCACCTGGAGTATTGTGTGCAGTTTTGGTCCCCTAATTTGAGGAAGGACATCCTTGCTATTGAGGGAGTGCAGCGTAGGTTCACGAGGTTAATCCCGGGATGGCGGCACTGACATATGATGAAAGAATGGGTCGACTGGTCTTGTATTCACTGGAATTTAGAAGGATGGGAGGGGATCTTATAGAAACATATAAAATTCTTAAAGGATTGGACAGGATAGACGCAGGAAAATGTTCCCGATGATGGGGAGTCCAGAACCAGGGGCCACAGATTTGTAGCCTGTCCCACGGTGCGAGTTCATTCAAGTGCTCTCCCGAGTTTAAAAAACCCCCAACATCAGGAACATGTTTCCTGCCTCTAGCGTGTCCAAACCCTTAATAATCTTATATGTTTCAATAAGATCCCCTCTCATCCACAGTTCAGTTTAGTTTAGAGATTCAGCATGGAAATAGGTGCTTCAGTCCACCAAGTCCATCAAGTCCACACCGACCCATGATCACCTGCACACTAGTTCTAATCTGCACACTGGGGATAATTTTTACAGAAGCCAATTAATCTACCGCCTTGCACGTCTTTGGGAGTGTGGGAGGAAACCAGAGCACCCGGAGAAATCCCATGCGGTCATGGGGAGAAGGTACAAACTCCGTACAGACAGCACCCAAGGTCAGGATGGAACCCGGGTCTCTGGCGTTGTGAGGCATCAACTCTACCGCTGCGCCACCGTGCCGCATGCTGTTGGATTCTTTGTCAACTTCCGACTTAATTTGGCCCGACGTTGCGCGCCACGCGTTTTCCACCTGCGCTGGACTTGAAAAAGCCACCAACAGAGGCTTTTGCTAAAATACGTCTGGAATAACTCAGCGGGTCAGGCCAGCATCTCTGGAGCAAAGGGGTGGGTGACATGTCTGAAGAAGGGGTCCCGACCCGAATCGTCACCCGTCCTTTTTCTCCAGAGATGCTGCCTGACCCGCTGAGTTACTCAAGCACTTTGTGCCTCTCCTTGGTATAAACCAGCATCTGCAGTTCTCTGGTTCTACATTTTAAAATATGAACTTGTCCCATTTCAAAGTTGCCACTTCTGGAGGTTAAAATCACTCCCAGGGCTTGTACATTAGTAGTTTTTGCCTATCATTCATATTGATGTGGTGTGGCATCTACGCACTGCCAGAAATAGACCTTAGCAGAATAATTTATACCCAATGTTATTTTGAGACCATCAGACCTAACATTTTCCCATTAAAATTTTAAACAGATCTGTGAATCTGTATCCTAGTGTTGTGCCTCATAGACCGGGAGTTATTGAGATCGCTGCTGCTCAATGCACCTTGATTGTTGATATTCAGGTTCTTTTTCCACCATGTCAACAGAGGCATTAACCCATTTACAATAATGTCCTGAAAATTTGACTGTGTTGTGTTTTTTCCCCCCAACCATTAAAACTCCATTTGTGTAAGAAAGAACTGCAGATGCTGGTTTAAATCGAATGCAGGAGTAACTCAGTGGGCGAGGTAGCATCTCTGGAGAGAAGGAATGGGCCACGTTTCAGGTCGAGACCCTTCTCTATTAATAGACAATGGGTGCAGGAGTAGGCCATTCGGCCCAGCACCGCCAATCAATGTGATCATGCCTCTAAATCTCTTATTAGCAGGCTCCCGGAAACATTATTTCAGAAAAGGTCTCAAGAAATTAAAGTGGGACTGGTTTGGAAGGATGTGGGCCTAGTGTGGATGGGCCATGTTGGACGGCATGGGCATTGAAGCATAGAAAATAGGTGCAGGTGTAGGCCATTCGGCCCTTTGAGCCAGCACCGTCATTTAATATGATCATGGCTGATCATTTAGATTCAGTACCTCGTTCCTGCTTTCTCCACATATCCCTTGATTCTGTTAGCATTAAGAGCTAAATCTAACTCTCTCTTGAAAACATCCAGTGAATTGGCCTCCACTGCCTTCTGTGGCAGAGAATTCCACAGATTCACAACTCTGGGTGAAAAGGTTTTTCCTCATCTCAGTGCCAAATGGCTGATCCCTTATTCCCTGTCCCACGGTACGAGTTCATTCCAAGAGCTCTCCCGAGTTTGCACTGATTCGAACTCGGAGATTCACGGTAATGGCCACTTGTCGGTACTCGGGGCCTCGTGGACATTTTTCAACATGTAGAAAAATCTTCACGAGTCTTCCCGTCGAACTGTAGAGGAGGAAATGAAAACAATGGATCTGACCTGGGGTAGTGTCCAGAAGCTAGCCCAGAACACACAGCAGTGGAGGACCTTCCTTGCTGCCCTACATGCCAGGAGGCTGAATAGGCAGTAAGTAAGTAAGTAAATAAACTTTATTAAAAGTTGTCTGGCATCTTAAAAGTGTCTCCCCCCCCCCCTCTCTACCACCCCCCCCCCCCCCCTCTCTCCGCACTGTGCCAGCCGTCTTTTACTTCCTGTTCATCGCAGGTGTGAATTTCACAGCGCTCCCCTGCTTTCCCTGGCCCCCACCGCGCGCGCGCGTGTGTGTGTGTGTGTGTGTGTGTGTGTGTGTGTGTGTGGTGGACGGTCGATATGGCTCTCGGTTTCATCGCTGACGGTCGATCCAGCTCGAGGTTTTTTAGGCGAGTGCCCTCGAGCTTGAAGGTCGAAGACAGTCGCTGAAAGGTCTCGTCAGTGGGCCAGGCCCTTTAACAACTGGGCGATCCATCCATTGATGAATGGCAGATCAGCCTCAAAAGGGCTAAATGTCCCACACTCGTTTAGTTTAATTTACATAAACAACGCGGAAACAGGCCCTTTGGCCCACCGAGTTCCCAGCGATCAGCGATCCCTGCACATTAACACTGTCCCACACCAAAACCTAGCTCTCAATATAGTGTTGAAGGTAGCATTGAGTTTAGTTTAGTTTAGAGATACCCCACAAAAATAGGTGGAGCAGCAGCAGAGTTGCTGCCTTTCAGAGCTAGTAGCGCCAGAGACAAGGGTTCGATCCCGACTATGGGTGCTTGTCTGTACGGAGTTTTACGTTGTCCCCATGACTGAGTGGGTTTTCACCGAGATCTCCGGTTTCCTCCCACACTCCAAAGACGTACAAGTTTGTAGATTAGGAATGGGTGATGTTTAGGGTCGAGACTAAAGAAGGGTCTCGACCCGAAACATCATCCATTCCTTCTCTCCATAGATGCTGCCTCACCCGCTCAGTTACTCCAGCATTTTGCGTCTACCTTCGATTTTAACCAGCATCTGCAGTTCTTTCTCACACAAGTTTGTAGATTAATTGGCTTAGGTGAATTTTGAAGTGTGAATTGTCCCGAGTGTGTGTAGGATAGTGCTGGTGTGCGGGGATCGCTGGTCGGTGCGGACTTGGTGGGCCGTAGGGCCTGTTTCCGCGCTGTATCTCCAAACTAAACTAAACTGCAAAGACGTACAGGTTTGTCGGTTAATTGGCTTGGTACCAATGTAAATTGTCCCCAGTGTGTGCAGGACAGTGTGAGCGTGCGGGGATCGCTGGTCGGTGCAGACTGGGTGGGCCGAAGGGCCTGTTACTGCACTGTGTCCCTACACTAAATTGGACTAAAGTGGAAGTATAGTGTGCGTGGCTGGCTCTGTATCGGATTTCATGGAGGGCAGATAAGGATGTTTCAAGGGAAGATTGAAAAGACTAGGCTTGTATTCACTGGGGTTTGGAAGGATGAGAGGGATTCTTATAGAAACATATAAAATTATAAAAGAAGTGGACAAGCTGGATGCAGGAAAAATGTTCCCAATGTTGGGCGAGTCCAGAACCAGGGGCCACAGTCTTAGAATAAAGGGGAGGCCATTTAAGACTGAGGTGAGAAAAATCTTTTTCACCCAGAGAGTTGTGAATTTGTGGAATTCCCTGCCACAGAGGGCAGTGGAGGCCAAGTCACTGGATGGATTTAAGAGAGAGTTAGATAGAGCTCTAGGGGCTAGTGGAGTCAAGGGATATGGGGAGAAGGCAGGCACGGGTTATTGATTGGGGACGATCAGCCATGATCACCATGAATGGTGGTGCTGGCTCGAAGGGCCGAATGGCCTCCTCCTGCATCTATTTTCTATGTTTCTAAGATGATACTCGGGCAGGCGGAATAGGAGCCAGGAAAACTGGAGACATCACAGTTATTACTGAGCTCATCTGTCATCCAGCACTGTAATTGGATTCTCACACAATGAAATTGCAGGACAGCGTGTTCCCAATTTGCCTGTTAGGAGGCAAATCTGATAAAAACGGGACTTATCCCCAGAACGTTTGAAAAGAGAACGATCCTGGAGGAAAGGAATTGGGATGTTTGAGGAGGAACTTTAAAAAGGTGGCGTGGGAGAGGGTGGGTTGAAAGGATGAGGGGGAGAAGGAAAAATAAAAAATGAATGAATCGAGACAGTTCCATTTTCATCGTATTTCACCACGTCCAAAATGTCTCATTTTTTCCCAAATAATTTAGTTCAGATGCAATCATCCTTTTGCTTTTCAAACAGAGCGGACTATTTCACGCGTCCCACGTCATAGGAGCAGAATGAGACGATTCGGCCCATCAAGCATTCAATGTATTCAAGAAATAGTCAGATATCGCTCTTCGGGCTAACGGAATCAGGGGACATGGGGTAAACGATGGGGCGAGTAATAATTTTCATGTGGCTTGCTGATTTTGTTAATTTTAGTTGAACAAAGAGAAACACCTTCTTGTTAATTGTTAGGAATTCTTCAATTATTTCAGCCTATGCTACACACCATTTCCTTTTGTATAACGTTTCTTTTGAATACAGTGAAGTCATTTCAGAAGCCAGGTAATTTTCTCTTTCATTAATGCGCTTCACATCTCTTTGGAGACGCAGGAACGGGGTACTGATTTTGGATGATCAGCCATGATCAAGATTCAAGATTCAAGAGAGTTTATTGTCATGTGTCCCAGACAGGACAATGAAATACTTGCTTTGCTTCAGCACAACAGAATATTGTAGGCATAAATAATACAGAACAGATCAGTGAGTCCATATACCATTGAATATATATATATACATATACACATAAATAAGCAGATAAAGTGCAATAGGTTATTAAAGTTCAGATTTTTGTTTGTTGAGTTTAATAGACTGATGGCTGTGGGGAAGTAGCTATTCCTGAACCTGGATGTTGCAGATTTCAGGCTCCTGTGCCTTCTACCTAAAGACAGCGGGAGATGAGTGTGTGGCCAGGATGGTGTGGGTCCTTGATGATGCTGCCAGCCTTTTTGAATGGCGGTGCTAGCTCGAAGGGCCGAATGGCCTACTCCTGCACCGATTTTCAATGTTTCTATGTCTACCCTGTCAGTCATCGTGGCTGGTCGATCTTTTCCTCTCGGCCCCATTCCCCTGCATTCTCCCCGTATTCTAATGAAGACACTATCAATCACCAGCTAGAAAATACCTATTGACTTGGCCTCCACTGCCATCTGTGGCAACGAATTCCACAGAATAATCACTGCCCTCTGACTAAAGAAATTCCTCCTCATGTCCTTTGTGAAAGTACGTCTTTCTTTAATTAGGCCGTGCCCTGTGGTCCTAGACTCTTCCACTAGTGGATATTCGGTAAGTTTCAATGTCCCCCCCCCCCACCTCCTCCTTCTGAACTCCAACGAGGACAGGATCAAAGCTGCCAAACTTAATCCTCCCCGCGATCATTCTCGTAAACCTCCTTTGTTCAGTTTGGAGATACAGCGTGGAAACAGGCCCTTACGGCCCGCCGAGTCCAAGCCGACCAGCGATCCCCGCACATTAGTTTAGTTTAGCCTCGTTCCGAGATACAGCGCAGAAACTGGCCCTTCGATCCACCGAGTCCGCGCCAACCAGCGATCCCCGCACACGAACATCATCATTGTACACACACTGGGGACAATTTACAATTTTACCAAAGCCAATTAACCTACAAATCTGCTCGTCTTTGGAGTGCGGGAGGAAACCGGAGTTTCTGGAGAAAACCCACGGGGAGAACGTACAAACGCCGTACAGACAGCACCCGTGGTCGGGATCGAACCCGGGTCTCTGGCGCTGTGAGGCAGCAACTCTACCGCTGCGCCACCGTGCCGCCCCAGTTCTCCTCTGGACCCCCTCCAATGCCAGCACATCCTTCCTGAGATACGGGGACCAAAACTGCTTATAATACTCCAAATGCAATCTGACCAGTGTAGCCACAGCATGACATCTTCCCATTTTGCAAACTGCAAGAAATGACCCATTAATCTTTTTTTTTCACGTGCCTTATCGAGTTAAAGTTTAATCAGCGGCCTGAGAAACGTACTGCTAGTGTAGCGCCGTGGGTTCAACCTAGATTACGTGCTCCAACGCTGAAGTGAGACCGGAACCCGCACCCTACGACTGCGAGACATAAGCGGGGCGTTATCCCCAACGCCACAACTTCGCGTTGACTTTTATCTGACCTTGCACATTTCGGTTTAATAATATTTTCTCGCGGCAAACTGCGCAAAAGTGTGAAGCAATAACCAAATATCAAAACACTTGGAGACGGCACGGAAATTTGCAATAAAAGAAGAAAGATAAAAATAAATCAGATTTGATATCTCCTGTGGAGAAGCAGACTTAATGAGGCTGAGTTTCAAGGCAGCATCGAGCACAAGTTCCCGATCCATTCGATCAACGTTTACATTGAGTGGACCTCCATTGCTACGCAGACGATACTCAACTCTATTTCCCCCTGAAGCCCAAAAACCAATCAAATCTGCTTAACCTTACCCGCTGCCTCGAGGATATAAAGTGTTGGATGGCCCAGAACTTCCTCCAACTAAACGAGAGTAAGTCTGAGGTCATCCATCTCGGCCCCTCGGACTCAATCAAAATGATAGCAGGCAGCCTTGGAAGCCTTACCCCACTACTCAAACCTCACATCAAAAACCTTGGCGTGATATTTGACTCAGCACTGAAATTTGACAAACAAGTCAATGCCGTGGTAAAAGCTAGCTTCTTTCAGCTTCGGACAATAGCTAAAATAAAACAATCCCTCCACTTTGATGACCTCGAAAAGATCATCCACACATTTATCTCCTTCCGCCTAGATTACGGCAACTCCCTTTACACTGGCATCAGCCTATCTTCCCTGTCCCGCCTGCAACTGGTCCAAAACGCCGCAGCGAGACTCCTGACGGGCACCCGAAAAAGGGACCACATCACCCCGATCCTGGCCTCTCTCCACTGGCTCCCTGTGCGGTTCCGTATAAACTTCAGGATCCTCCTCCATGTCTACAAAGCCCTCAATGGGCTTGCTACCACCTACATTAAAAGTCTTCTCACCCACCACTCCGCCTCCAGGTCCCTCAGATCGGCCGACTTGGGGTTGCTGAATATCCCACGGTCTAGGCATAAGCTCAGGGGCGACCGGGCCTTTGCGGTTGCAGCTCCTAGACCGTGGAACAGCATCCCCCTTCCCATCAGAACCGCCCCCTCCATCGACTCCTTTAAGTCAAGACTAAAACGTATCTATACTCCCAAGCCTTTCTTGATGTCCTCTGAGCGAGGGCTATATGTATATATGTATGTAGTTTGTTTGTTATATTATTCTTATAACAAATGTAAAGCACTTTGGCCAACGAGAGTTGTTTTTTAAATGTGCTATATAAATAAATGTGACTTGACTTGACCTGACTTCAGCAACCATTGTCTGATCAAAACACTGTAAACCTCATTATCCTCAGTCAACAAAATAGAGAGAGTACAGAGGAGATTTACTAGAATGTTGCCTGGGTTTCAGCAACTAAGTTACAGAGAAAGGTTGAACAAGTTAGGTCTTTATTCTTTGGAGCGCAGAAGGTTAAGAGGGGACTTGATAGAGGTCTTTAAAATTATGAGCGGGTTAGACAGAGTTGACGTGGATAAGCTTTTTCCATTGAGAGTAGGGAAGATTCAAACAAGGGGACATGACTTGAGAATTAAGGGACAGAAGTTTAGGGGGAACATTAGGGGGAACTTCTTTACTCGGAGAGTGGTAGCTGTGTGGAATGAGCTTCCAGTGGAAGTGGTGGAGGCAGGTTCGATGTTATCCTTTGAAAATAGATTGGATGGATATATGGACGGGAAAGGAATGGAGGGTTATGGTCTGAGTGCAAGTAGATGGGACTAGGGGGAAGTATTTATTTTTAATTAAAAAAAAAAATTAAAAAAATGTTCGGCCCGGACTTGAAGGGCCTGTTTCCGTGCTGTTATGGTTATATGGTTATATGGTTATATAACGGATCTTTCAGGTGGGGGGGGGGGGGTGGGTGGTCCATTATTGCCGATTGTCCACTATAACCAAGAAGGGGGTATTAAGTCGGCACAGTGGCGCAGCGGTGGAGTTACTGCCTCACAGCGCCAGAAACCCGGGTTCAATCCCGACTAAAGTACGTAACTTTTTCACACAAAGGGCGGTGGGTGTATGGAACAAGCTGCCAGAGGAGATAGTCGAGGCTGGGACTATCCCAACGTTTAAGAAACAGTTAGACATGGATAGGATAGGTTTGGAGGGATATGGACCAAATGCAGGCAGGTGGGACTAGTGTAGCTAGCTGAGACATGTTGGCCAGTGTATCACTCTATGACTCTATAAATAAATGTATTAAATTAAATTGATAAAAATCAATTGGGTGGTATCCAAAATCTGTCTCTCTCCCTCCCCATTTAAATGATTGGAATCCATAAGGATATTCTGATAAATTGCCTCTAATGTTAGAAAAAAACAGGCCAGCACCTCTTATGGAAGAGGTCGGGTCGGGGGGGGGGGGGGGGGGAGTTCCCCACCGCCACGGGTACCATGTAATCCCGTGCTACCATCCCGTGCTACCTGCTCCATGGTCGGATAGTCGGCGACTAAACCGTCTCCCCCACCTGGGAGGGGGCTGTGGACCCCCAACAGGACCAAAAACAAGGCCTGTCAAAGGGCGGATGAGCTCGTAGCGAGCCAACGGCCATCCACACTTCAGTAGAAGTCGCGATCACTGTCGTACACGGCATTGTAAGGAATGATGATGAAACACACACACACACCAAAGTCCTGTACTTCCAGCGGCGGAAGTCCGCAGGAACTGGAGGACAGAGATGTGTGGAGCGTCCGTCACCGTTCCCGTCGGAAACCGGCACCACTGCGTCGCTAATGTTGTCAACGATGATGAATGAGTGGCCTCTTGAAGAAGTGGAACACAGAGTGCTGGAGTAACTCAGCCAGACAGGCCCCATCTCTGGAGAATGTGGATAGGTGATGTTTCAGATCCAGACCCTTTTTCAGACACGCTTCAGAGATTTAATTTCAGTTTAGTCTAGTTTAGTTTAGTGATACAGCGCAGAAACAGACACTTCGGCACGCCAAATCCACGCCGACCAGCGATCCCCCGTACACTAACACCATACCTACACACACACTAGGGACAATTGAGACATGTTGGCCAGTGTATCACTCTATGACTCTACAAACTTGCACGTCTTTGGAGTGCGGGAGGAAACCGGAGCGACCGGAGAAAACCCACGCAGGTCACGGGGAGAACGTGCAAACTCCGTACAGACAGCACCCCGTAGTCAGGATCGAACCCGGGTTTCTGGCGCTGTGAGGCAGCAACTCTACCACTGCACTAAAGTGTCGCCAGTACACTATATGTTCTACTCAAGATTCCAGCATCTGCAGTTCTCTGTCTCTGTGTCGACATCTCTCCGCACCACTGTGTACTCTCCTCGAGGTATGAAGTCGTTCTCCTCAATGACTTGCTGCCTGACCTGCCGGGTTATTCTTATACTTCCTGTTCCCCGTGTCCGCCTCTTCGGAAGTCTTGTATTTCTGCACAAGCCCCAAGATGTCTGACAGTTTCACAGGAAAACGGCAGCTTTTCCAACGAGGGGCTGCGACCAATTCCCGGGATGATCTGGGCCACGACTTCACTTCCGAACAAATATCATCAACCTACTTCCAGACCGTCGTGTTACCGGAAAATCTCTGCTACCCGACACTCAACTGTCAGTATGTCTCAGCCAATCTTTGTCCACTCTTTTTCTGCCTCTGGAATAATCGCAAAATATATACAACAAGACATTTAAGCAAATCTTCTTAAATGCAAAGTTCTTAAATATGGGTGGCACAGCGGTAGAGTTGCTGCCTTACAATAGACAATAGACAATAGGTGCAGGAGTAGGCCATTTGGCCCTTCGAGCCAGCACCGCCATTCAATGTGATCATGGCTGATCATCCCCAATCAGTACCCCGTTCCTGCCTTCTCCCCATATCCCCTGACTCCGCTATTTTTAAGAGCCCTATCTAGCTCTCTTGAAAGCATCCAGAGAACCGGCCTCCACCGCCCTCTGAGACAGACTCACCACTCTCTGTGAGAAAAAGTGTTTCCTCGTCTCCGTTCTAAATGGCTTACTCCTTATTCTTAAACTGTGGCCCCTGGTTCTGGACTCCCCCAACATCGGGAACATGTTTCCTGCCTCTAGCGTGTCCAAGCCCTTAACAATCTTATAAGTTTCAATGAGATGCCCTCTCATCCTTCTAAACTCCAGAGTGTACAAGCCCAGCTGCTCCATTCTCTCAGCATATGACAGTCCCGCCATCCCAGGAATTAACCTTGTAAACCTACGCTGCACTCCCTCAATAGCAAGAGCTATATTACAGCGCCAGAAACCCCAGGTTGGATCCCAACTACGGTCGCTGTCTGTACGGAGTTTGCACGTTCTCCCCGGGACCTGCGTGGGTTTTCTCCGGGCGCTCCGGTTTCCTCCCATATTCCAAAGACGTACTGGTTCGTAGGATAATTGGCTTCCGTTAATTGTTCCTGGTGTGTCGTATAAAAACAGTGTACAGCTGATCGCAGGTCGGCACAGACTCGATGGGCCGAAGGACCCCTTTCCATGCTGTATCTTTAAAGTATTGTCTCGAGTAAAGTAGAAGCAAACATTCAGATTCACAGAGCATGGAAACAGGCCCTTCGGCCCACCTTGCCCATGCCGGCCAAGATGCCCCATCTACACTGGTTCCACCTGTCTGCATTTGGCCCAGATACTTCTAAACCTTTCCCATCCATTTGGAGAGACGGAGGTCATGGAACTCAAGGTACAAGGCTTACATTTTCCACAAATACGCGAGCCCATTCTGCTTCATTGATGTTCGGGCTTTGTCCTGTGATAATAGCAGCTGCCAGCTTGTCGCAGGGCCGAATCTGGAGACTTGGGTACGTATTTAGGGTGGCATGGTGGCGTGGCGGGTAGAGTTGCTACCTCACAGCGCCAGAGACACGGGTTCGATCCCGACTACGGGTGCTTGTCTGCACGTTCTCCCCGTGACCCGCGTGGGTTTCCTCCGGGATCTTCGGTTTCCTCCAACACTCCAAAGACGTGCAGGCTTGTCAGTCAATTGGTTTCAGCATACCTGCAAATTTTCCCCAGTGCGAGTAGGATAGCGTTAAGTGTGCGCGGATCGCTGGTCTGCACGGACTCGGTGGGCCGAAGGGCCTGTTTCCGCGCTGTATATCTAAACTACCTCGCCTCGACCCGAAACGTCACCTATTTCCTTCGTTCCATAGATGCTGCCTCGCCCGCTGAGTTTCTCCAGCATTTGTGTCTACCTTCGTGTGTTCAGAAGCATTTCTCATTTTAACTCTGTCAAAACATGTCATTTTACATGTGGAAACAAGGTACTGCAGATGTTGGTTTACCAGCGAACAGCACGGAATCTGCTTTGCGCAGCGCGCTACAGAAATACCAGAGAGAAGTGGTGAGTGATATCAGAGGTGGGATATAGCTCGGATTAAAATATGAATTAAAGCAGAATACTGCTCACACACACACACACACACACTCTCTCTGAAGCTGCCGCTAATTAGATCCCTGGACCCAGCGCAGTCTGGCAGATGCCTCTGGGGAACTCGCTGCAAGATGTGCTGCCCTTTTACCTGCCGCTGAAGCGCACCCAAAAGCACGGAGCCAATTTAAGAGCTAAAAATGGAAACTGTCCGAGCCCCCGCTGTCCCCTCACCCAAGCTGCTTTCCGCTGAACACAAACAAACGTACAAGACGCAGCAGAATTAACCCAGGGAAAGGCCAAGGATGCTTGGACAAGGACTTTAGAATGGAGAAGCTGGGCTTGTGTACTCTGGAATTGTGAAGGATGAGAGGGGATCTTATAGAAACATATTAGAATATTAAGGACACGCTAGAGGCAGGAAACATGTTCCCAATGTTGGGGGAGTCCAGAACCAGGGGCCACAGTTTAAGAATAAGGAGTAAGCCATTTAGAACGGAGACCAGGAATCACTTTTTCACACAGAGAGTTGTGAGTCTGTGGAATTCTCTGCCTCAGAAGGCGGTGGAGGCCGGTTCTCTGGACACTTTCAAGAGAGAGCTAGATAGGGCTCTTAAATATACCGGAGTCAGGGGATATGGGGAGAAGGCAGGAACGGGGTACTGATTGGAGATGATCAGCCATGATCACATTGAATGGCGGTGCTGGCTCGAAGGGCCGAATGGCCAATTCCTGCACCTATTGTGTATTTCAACCACACCATTTTGTGCTACCGAGTTTAAGCTGAAATGAAGATAGACACATAAAAGCTGGAGTAATTCAGCGAGTCAGGCAGCATCTCTGGAGCAAAGGAACGGGTGACAGTCGGTCTGAAGAAGGGTCTCGACCCAAAACGTCACCTATTCCTTCTCCGCTGAGTTACTCCTCGTTTAAACCAGCATCTGCAGTTCATTCCCACACGTTAATTCCTGCATGTTTTAGTTCCCTCCAATACAATACGATAGAACTTTATTTATCCCTGGAGGAAAATTAATCTGCCGACAGTCATAAAAAAACTGGAGGAGGCAGGGAGAAGACAAGCTCTCACAGAGGGAAGGTCGCTTCCAAGGAGGGAAAAAAGGTTTTTATTTCAGTCATTCAGTGATCAAAAGCTTTTCATTGTACCTCGGTACACATGACAATAAACTCAAGATCAAAATCATTTAGTGAGGAGGCAAAGGTTTCTCACGTCCAACAACCAGAAGGTTTGGAGCCACAGAAGACAAGGAACTGCAGATGCCGGTTTACAACAAAAAAAACTGACAAAGTGCCGGAGTAACTCAGCAGGTCAGGCAGCATCTCTGAAGAAGGGTCCCGACCCGAAACGTCACCTATTCCTTTTCTCCAGAGATGCTGCCTGACCCGCCGAGTTAGTCCAGCTTTTTGTGTCTATCTCTCGAGAACGTGATTAGGTGACGTTTCGGGTCGGGACGCTTCTTCAGTGTTGAAGTTGAATGTTGTTACACTTGTGCAAGATGTTGGTGAGGCCACATTTTGAGTGTGGTGGTCAGTTTCGGTCATCCTGCTATTAAGCTGGAAAGATTGTACAGAAGGTATGCAGGACCTCTGGCAATCCATCCCATCCTTGTTCACCAGAGATGCTGCCTGACCCGCAGAGTTACTCCAACATTTTGTGCCTTTCTTTGGTAAACCAGCATCTGCAGTTCCTTGTTTCTACGTATAAAATGACCAATCAATGGAACCACTCGAACTAAGGTAATTAACTTAAAGCCAATTTAGTTCAGTTTGGAGATACAGCGCGAAAACAGGCCTTTCCGGCCCACCAGGTCCGCGCCGACCAGCGATCCCCGCACATTAACACTATCCTTTACCAAGCCAATTGACCAACAAACCTGTACGTCTCTGGAGTGTGGGAGGAAACCGAAGATCTCGGAGAAAACCCACGCAGGTCACGGGGAGAAGGTACAAACTCCGTACAGACAGCACCCGTAGTCGGGATCGAACCCGGGTCTCCGGCGCTGCATTCGCTGCAAGGCAGCAACTCTACCGCTGCGCCACCGTGACCGCCCAAATTGGATGAGATTCCTTTTGATTGAAAGTGGACGAGTGATAACATCAGGGACATGGAATCCAAGAGGGCAGGGGGAGCAAATTCTGTGGCAAATTTCAACAGACAATTCAAAGACGTGCAGGTTTGTAGATTAAATGTGTACGGTGTTACTGCAGACGCAGGTATTAAACTGAAGATAGACACAAAGAGCTGGTCTGAAGAAGGGCCTCCACCCGAAAAGTTCACTCTTTCCCTCTCTCCAGAGATGCTGCCTGTCCCGCTGAGTTACTCCAGCTTTCTGTGTCTATCTTAGGTGTGTAGGTTAATTGGCTTGGTATAAAATGTAAATTGGCCCCAGCGTGTGTGTGTGTGTCGGATGGGGTCAGTGTGCGGGGATCGCTGGTCGAGCCTGTTTTCGTGCTGCATCTCCAAACGAAATGAAACATTGCATGATCACTAAAAAAAAAGCGGAGGCGTTTGCAGGCGCGTGGGACTGATTGAGGCGAAGTCAGAGAGCTAGTGCAGACACGGTGTGCGAACTGATCCTTACCAACTGCATCACAGTTTGGTATGGCAACTGCTCTGTCTCCGACCGGAAAGCACTGCAGAGGGTGGTGAAAATTGCCCAACGCATCACCGGTTCCTCACTCCCCTCCATTGAGTCTGTCCAAAGCAAGCGCTGTCTGCGAAGGGCGCTCAGCATCGTCAAGGACTGCTCTCACCCCAACCACAGACTGTTTACCCTCCTACCATCCGGGAGGCGCTACAGGTCTCTCCGTTGCCGGACCAGCAGGTCCAGGAACAGCTTCTTCCCTGCGGCTGTTACACTACTCAACACTGTACCTCGGTGACTGCCAATCAAGAGATACAAGATACATTTATTTGTCACATGTGCCAGTTGGCACAGTGAAATGTGTGTTCACCATACAGTAGGTATGTTACAAAACTTACCTTCAGTCGCGTTGTAATTCTGCCACTGGCCGTGTGCGCGATTTTGGCGCCTTTAAGGGGGGGGCGGGGTTAAAACGCGGGTTTCTCCTCCCTTGTCCTGAATTATATTTCGTTGGAGTACAAGCGTTGGCTGACAAATCGTTCCTAGCTGCGTTTTGTGAATTTTTTATTTTTATTAAATCGTCAATGTCAGCGCTAGAGTAATTTTAAAAGCAGCTCCTGAAGCGTCAACGCCGATAACGGGGACGGATTTCACACACGGGACAGGTAAACGAAAGTGGTTTCTTTAAATGTATAAAAGTGCTTCTTAAGAAGCCTTTAATTCACATTTTTTCATGCGACACGGTGATTTTATTCCCCGAACTAACGGCAGTATTTTTCATGCCAATACGGGGTTAAATTCACCGCAAATGAACGTTCCAAAAGATCGCGTTCCAGAAATCCTCACTCGCAAGATGATTTAAATGCCCATTAATTTACAGGTATTAAACATTCAATTCCTTCCATTTGGCCTGTAAATTCATGAAAATGAGATTTTAAAATTATGTTATATTGTGAATTATTGTGTGAATGTTATTTGGACACTTAGGCTATTTAAAAATGTTAATCTATTCTTAAGAAATTGATAGATGTTTAGATCTAGTAATTGAATTTTGTAATTAGCTACAATTAGGTAACTAACTAATTATATGCTTTAATTTCATGTCTTCTAAGTAAGATTGTTTCATATTTGTTTCAGAATGCTTCAATCTATAATAACTGAAAATTTCTTTCAGTTATCTTAATTTTTAAGAAAGTTATGGGCTTTTAACTGTCCTCGATCACAGCTTTTGTGTTAAGTCAATGGAAAAGCAATAGGGAACAAGATGCTAATTTCTGAGTATGAAAATGGCCAAAACTTCTTTAATACTGAAGATATGAAAGTGAATTAAGTGTCAAATTAAACTTCTTTTTATGCTTTATCTGATGGGATAAATTGCAGACTTTATTTTTAAAATCTCAAAATTTTGTAACATTGCTACATACAGCCATACAAATAAAAATAAAGAACACAACACACGATTGAGTTCAACATCAAACATCCCCACACAGCAGAATCAAAGTTAGCCACTGTGAGACCCCCCACCCCGACACTCCTCCCACCAGGGTTTATTAGATTTATTTATTGCTCATATTTATGTCGCACTTCTAGGGAGATGCCAACTGCATTTCGTTGTCTCTGGACTGTACACTGCACAATGACAATAAAGTTGAATCTGAATCTGAATCTGATCTCCTGCGCTCGACATACTTAAAGGTGCAGGAAAAAATTAGACTTCTTTTCAAAGCTCCCACCCCATCCAGACAGTGGCTGTCAGATCCTGTCGCCATCTCAGCAACGATAGCATTTCAAGTGTCGTGAGACGCGCGAGGTAAGGAGACATAGTCCCAGGGCTTGGCACACTCCCTTTGTTACAATTGGAGCACTCGCAGTTCGAGGATGGGAAGCTGGCTGAGTGAAAGGTGCTTCAAGCCTAAACTGTGGGCGGCGCAGCGGTAG
Organism: Malacoraja senta; assembly: GCA_038087875.1. NCBI lineage: Eukaryota > Metazoa > Chordata > Chondrichthyes > Rajiformes > Rajidae > Malacoraja > Malacoraja senta. The sequence continues at coordinate 4,285,992 of CM075979.1, forward strand.
AGTTGCTGCCTCACAGCGCCAGGGTCCCGGGTTCGACCCCGACAACGGGTGCTTGTCTGCGCGGGGTTTGTACGTTCTCCCCCGTGGCCTGCGTGCGTTTTCTCCAGTTTCCTCCCGCACTCCAAAGACGTACAGGTTTGGAGGCCAAACTGGCTTCGTATAAATGTAAATTGGCATCTAGTACATGTCATCCGGTCCATCACTGGCTTTGACCTCCCCACCGTCGAAGGGATCTATCGCAGTCACTGCCTCAAAAAGGCAGCCAGCATCATCAAGGACCCACACCATCCAGGCCACACACTCATCTCACCACTGCCATCGGGAAGAAGGTACAGGAGCCTGAAGACTGTAACGTTCAGGTTCAGGAACAGCTACTTCCCCACAGCCATCAGGCTATTAAACACAACGAATAAGATCTGAGCTCTGAACTGCAAAAGACTATATTATTATTTGTTATTTGCACTATATTTGTTATTTAGTGAACTTTATCTTTTTTCCCCCCGTTATATACAATGTTTACATATTCACTCTTTCTGTTGTGCTGCAGCAAGTAAGAATTTCATTGTCCCGTCCGGGACATCTGACAATAAAACACTCAACTCTCTTGACTCTTGTAGGATAGTGTTAATGTGCGGGGATCGCAGGCTGGTGCGGGCTCGGCGGGCCAGAGGGTCGGTTTCCGCGCTGTATCTCTAAACACGAGTCTAAGCTAAGATCCATTGACTGCACAAGGGCTGAAGAATGTCATCATCGTTTGAAATCACCCAAGTCTTTGACCACATTACTGATTAGTTTCTCCGACTAATTTCACTCTCCTCCTGATTAATTTTACTGCTCATATGCCTCATTACCACCTTCCCCATAGCCATCAATGAAGAGTGGTTCATTTCCATGATCATAGAAACATAGAAACATAGAAAATAGGTGCAGGAGTAGGCCATTCGGCCCTTCGAGCCTGCACCGCCATTCAATATGATCATGGCTGATCATCCAACTCAGTATCCTGTACCTGCTTTCTCTCCATACCCCCTGATCCCTTTAGCCACAAGGGCCACATCTAACTCCCTCTTAAATATAGCCAATGAACTGGCCTCAACTACATTCTGTGGCAGAGAATTCCAGAGATTCACCACTCTCTGTGTGAAAAATGTTTTTCTCATCTCAGTCCTAAAAGATTTCCCCTTTATCCTTAAACTGTGACCCCTTGTTCTGGACTTCCCCAACATCGGGAACAATCTTCCTGCATCTAGCCTGTCCAACCCCTTAAGAATTTTGTAAGTTTCTATAAGATCCCCCCTCAATCTTCTAAATTCCAGCGAGTACAAGCCGAGTCTATCCAGTCTTTCCTCATATGAAAGTCCTGACATCCCAGGAATCAGTCTGGTGAACCTTCTCTGTACTCCCTCTATGGCAAGAATGTCCTTCCTCAGATTAGGAGACCAAAACTGTATGCAATACTCCAGGTGTGGTCTCACCAAGACCCTGTACAACTGCAGTAGAACCTCCCTGCTATCATCCTCTGCTTTGATCGGCCCTTTTCACACCTGACATTCTCTTTGTACCCTTCGATATCTCTAGTTTCCCTCTCCCCCGACTCTCAGTCTGAAGAAGGGTCTCGACCTGAAACGTCACCCATTCCTTCTCTCCAGAGATGCTGCCTGTCCCGCTGAGTTACTCCACCATTTTGTGTCTATACTCATCAATTTAAGTTTAGTTTATTGTCACATGTACCGAGGTACAGCAAAACATTTTTAGTTTAGTTTAGAGATGCAGCGTGGAAACAGGCCCTTCGGCCCCACCGAGTCTGCACCGACCAGCGATCCCCGCACACCAACACTACCCTACACACACTCGGGACAATTTACAATTAAACCAAGCCAATCAACCTACAAACATGTCTCTCAAGGGAGAGTTACATTTAGCTCTTAGGGCTAAAGGAATCAAGGGACATGGGGGAAAAAGCAGGAACGGGGTACTGATTTTAGATGATCAGCCATGATCATATTGAATGGCGGAGCTGGCTCGAAGGGCCGAATGGTACTACTCCTACACCTATTTAACTATGTTTTTTTAAATATCTTTGGAGTGTGGGGGGAACTGAAGCCCCTAAAGAAAACGCGCACAGTTCCCGGGGAGAATATACAAACACCTTCCAGACAAGCACCTGTAATCAGATTTGAACACAGATCTGTGGCACTGTTAAAGGCCTGTCGCACTTCGCCGATTTTTTAGGCAACTGCTGGCGACTAGGCTGTCGCCACACGGTCACCGGGGTGTCGCCTGTATGGTCGTGAGTCGTCTCCTCAGTCGCCCAAAGAGTCGTAACGTTATTCTGGTCGCCGCTGGATTTTGAAATGTTCAAAACTTTTCGCCGACCGTGGACTTGTCGTAGCTTGACTTCTCCAGACGTAGGTGCTGTCGTAGGTTGTCGCCAGGATGACGTACGTTGTCGCCAGGTACCGACTTCGGTGAATTCCATTGGCGTATTCGCCGGCAGTCGCCTAATAAAATCGCCTAAGTGGGACCGGCCCATTAGTCCGGTTGTCGGTTTTTCGCCGACCTACTACAACTATGACAGTCGTCTAAAACAAAAATTGCCTAGTGGGACAGGCCCTTAAAGGCAGCAACTCCACCGCTGTGCCACCCCATAACTATGCCATCTAGTATTGCACACAGACAGGACACGGGGTCAGGATTGAACCCATGTCTCCGGTGTTGTGGGTGCAGCTGCACTACCTGCTGTGCCGCACGTTATTGCGTGCTAACCAGTCAGCGCAAAGGGCAACACGCGAGGACAGTCGTGCCGCCCACAGTGTGCAGATACAGGACAAAGGGAACAACGTGAGTGTCGTTTAATGCGAGATAATCTCCAGTAAAGTCTGATCAAACATAGTCCGAGGGTCTCCAAAAGCAAACGCAGAATTAGTAGGCCCCCCTCGGTCATGACTGACCATGGGTGATGCATCCTGGTCGGATGCAAGCCTGGGCGATCGATGTCATATGGAGGACAGGCTGTTGCCCCATGCAGCACTTCCCCCCCCCCTCCACGTCGCTGATCGATCCAAAGGAACAGCAGGGCCGTTACAGTTTGGCACCAGCGCCGTCGCAGGAGGTGCCAGAGCGAGGATGTAGACAACGACGAACTGCCTTAGGGGCTCCGACTCCGGATTTTCTTGAGGATTACTCCTGGAGCCTTTTCCATGACTGGATACGGCCACAAGGCAGTGGAGGTTTTAAATCAGAGTTTTCCATCTCCTAGATGGACCGCCTTCCCAGGCTGACGAGCCCCCATCAAAAGCAGAATTAGAAGCAAATATAACAGGCAAATAAAAATTCAGAGGTAGACAAAAATGCTGGAGAAACTCAGCGGGCGAGGCAGCATCTATGGAGCGAAGGAAAAAGGTGACGTTTCGGGTCGAGACCCTTCTTCAAACTGATGTCGAGACCCTTCTTCAGACTGATGTGGCGGTGGGTGGGGGGGCGGGTTCCCGCCCCCCCCCCCCACCTCCACATCAGTCTGAAGATGGGTCTCGACCCAAAACGTTGCCTTTTTCCTTCGCTCCATAGATGCTGCCTCACCCGCTGAGTTTCTCCAGCGTTTGTGTCTACCTTCGATTTTTCCAGCATCTGCAGTTCTTTCTTAAATAAAAATTCAGAAGTCTTCAACAAATATTCAATTCCCCACAAGTATTCTGTGA
>CM075979.1:4289889-4311993 GCA_038087875.1 Malacoraja senta
GGCCATGTCAGACTTTTCCCTCTTATCTTGTGTCTGAAGAAGGGTCTCGACCCGAAACGTCTCCCATTCCTTCTCTCCAGAGATGCTGCCTCACCCGCTGAGTTACTCCGGAATTTTTGTGTCTACCTTCGATTTAAAAAACATCTGCAGTTCTTTCTTACACAGGTTTGTTTGTAGGTTCATTGGCTGCGGTAAAATTGTAAATTGTCCCAAGTGTGTGTGCACGGGTTGACCGCTGGTCGGCACGGACTCGATGGGCCGAAGGGCCTGTTTCCGCGCTGTATCTCCATAGTCTGAACAGTCGCAACTTCTCTCTATCAACTACCACCATTAGCCCAGAGTTCATTTGTCATCAATAAAGAAGGTTAAGGGCTGTCCCACTGCGGCGACCTAATTGGCGAGTTTAGAAGAGTTTGAAAAAGTGTCATGTTGAAGACCTCCTTCAACTATGTAGAAGACCTCCTTCAACCTCCTTCGACTAGCTTTGATTAGCTTCGGGAAAATTGGACACCGAATAGTGGAGAGTGAAGAGGACCTCCTTCGATCTCCTTGGACCTCCCTTCGACTATGTTGAAGACTATCTACGACTACCTTCGACTACGCTCGATTACCTACGACTAACGTGCCGACCTACTACGATCTACCTCGACTAAACCTACGAGAAAAAAAAGTACAGATTTTTGCCATGGCGACCTTTTTTAACTCGCGGGCATTTTTCAGATCACATCAGATAGATCACATATCAGCAAGGACCTCAATAAGTGGAGTTTCAGGCCACTTTTAAAGGCCTGTCCCACTTGGCGATTTTTTTCGGCGACTGCCGGCATCATTGACTGACATATCAGGTCACCGAAAAATTAGCGGAGTGATGCGGCGTGATGACGTATAGACGCGCGGTGTTTTTTCAAGTGTCGCAACATTTCTTTTGTCGCCGCTGGATTTTGAAATGTTCAAAATCTTTTGCCGACCCTGATATGACGCCGGCAGTCGCCGAAAAAATCGCCAAGTGGGACAGGTCTAACCCTAATGCAAGCGGTCTCAATGAAGACAGGTGGACTAAGAATTTACTGGAGAGAGGCAAAACAGCTGAAAGAATTCGTGGGAAAAACTCACCAGAATGTTTCCAATATTTTTAAGTCAATCAGCCTCAGAATACTAGATTTCAAAAATGATTTTAAAAAATCAAATTTTCGTTTAGTTTAGTTTTGAGATATAGTGTCCTTTCGCCAACCTAGCCCACGCTGACCAACGATCCCCGCACACTAACACTATCCTATGTGATGCACCCTGGTCGGATGCAAGCCTAGGCGATGTCATATGGAGGACAGGCTGTTGCCCATGCAGCACGTCCCCCCCTCTCCACGTCGCTGATCGATCCAAAGGAACAGCAGGGCCGTTACAGTTTGGCACCAGCGCCGTCGCAGGAGCTGCCAGAGCGAGGTTATAGACAACGACGAACTGCCTTAGGGGCTCCGACTCCGGATTTTCCTGAGGTTTACTCCAGGAGCCTTTTCCATGACTGGATACGGCCACAAGGCAGTGGAGGTTTTAAATCAGAGTTTTCCCTCTCGTAGATGGACCGCCTTCCCAGCCTGACGAGCCCCATCTGCCCCTATCCAACACACACTCGCGACAATTTAACCAAGCAAATTAGCCTATAAACCTAAGATGGACACAAGCTGGAGTAACAGGCAGCATCTCTGGAGAGGAGGAACGGGTGACGCTTCGGGTCGAGACCCTTCATCAGACTAGTTATGGAAAAGGGAAACGAGAGATATATATAAAACAATGAATGAAAGATATGGAAAAAAGTAACTATAAATATGTATGTCTTTGGAGTGTGGGAGGAAACCGGAGCACCCGGAAAAAGCCCACGCGGTCACAGGGAGAAGATACAGACTCCGTACAGACAGCACCCGTAGTCAGGATCGAACCCATGTCTCTGGCGCTGTGAGGCAGCGGCTCTACCCGCTAGACCACACGTCACCACTGTGCTGCCCCTTGTGTGTGTTGACCTTGTACCTGTGGTGCCACTGCAGCAAGACAACAAGTATCTGTACCTCTCGCTTCTTGGGCCGCCAACAATAAACTCCACTTAACTTGACTGCAAAAATCTCACCGCACTCTTTAGTCAGAGGGTGGGTGGTGAATCTGTGGCGGCCAAATCAATGGATATTTAAGGTGGAGGTTGACAGATTCTTCATTAGTACGGGCGCGGGGATTATGGGGAGAAATGGGAAAACGCACACCACCAGATTCGGGGACAGTTTCTTCCCAGCTGTCATCGGGCAACTGAATCATCCTACCACAACCAGAGAGCAGTGCTGAACTACTATCTACCTCTTTGATGGCCTTCGGACTATCCTTGATCAGACTTTGCTGGCTTTACCTTGCACTAGGCGTTATTCCCTTATCATGTATCTATACACTGTGAATGGCTCGATTATAATCTTGTATTGTCTTTCTGCTGACTGGTTAGCACGCAACAAAAAGCTTGGCACTGTACCTCGGTACACGTGACAATAAACAAATCTGAACTGACGGAAGGAGAATGGGATTGAGAGGAAAAGATGGTTCAGCCACGATTGAATGGCGGAGTAGACTTGCTGGGCCAAATAGCCCAATTCTGCTCCTCGAAATTATGAACATTTCAATAGACAATAGACAATAGACAATTGGTGCAGGAGTAGGCCATTTGGCCCTTCGAGCCAGCACCGCCATTCAATGTGATCATGGCTGATAATCCACAATCAGTACCCCGTTCCTGCCTTCTCCCCATATCCCCTGACTGAGCTATTTTTAAGAGCCCTATCTAGCTCTCTCTTGAAAGCATCCAGAGAACCAGCCTCCATCGCCCTTAGAGGCTGAGAATTCCACAGACTCACAACTCTCTGTGAGAAAAGGTGTTTCCTCGTCTCCGTTCTAAATGGCTTACCCCTTATTCTTAAACTGTGGCCCCTGGTTCTGGACTCCCCCAACATCGGGAACATGTTCCCTGTCTCTAGCGTGTCCAAGCCCTTAACAATCCTATATGTTTCAATAAGATTCCCTCTCATCCTTCTAAACTCCAGAGTATACAAGCCCAGCTGCTCCATTCTCTCAGCGTATGACAGTCCCGCCATCCCGGGAATTAACCTGGTGAACCTACGCTGCACTCCCTCAATAGCAAGAATGTCCTTCCTCAAATTAGGGGACCAAAACTGCACACAATACTCCGGGTGTCAGTCATTCAGATCATGGTCAATCAGCTGGTAAAGAGACGAGAAAAGTTGTTCAAAACATCTCTGGCCTGAACGGCTCTATCCATCAAAAAAAGTTTCTTCAAATAGAAGTTAAAACACAAACATGCCAAGAGGCATTGTACATAAATACAGCTTGCAAGAGAAGTGAAGGAGAGGCTGAGTTTTGTGCTCTCGAAATGGGCTTCATTAATCGCCACCAGTCGTGGTTTGGAGACCGTTATACATTTTCCTCCTTGGTAATTAATATAATTTTCTCACATTTTCTCCTGAATGTTGACGGCTGTGAAGATGGACAGTCAGGCTCAGTGTTTGCTCATTGCACCGTGACAAAGAGGACCTCTTCCAAGAGCCAGCAATCATCTGCAAGGCATTGTCAAAAGACTGGGAAGGCAGCTAGAGCAAACAACTCACCCACCAACGGGCCAACTGTCTGTCACACACGTCACAGCAACCTTGTGTCGGAAGATGCAAGAAATGAAAGGAAAATATCATGTAGTCTCGTCTCATCAAGAATTATGCATCGGCATTGAAGACCAACTCTTCTTTTTGTTGACTTCAAAGCATTAACATCTAGCTATTTACCAGCACGGTGGCGCAGCGGTAGAGTTGCTGCCCTATAGCGCCAGAGACCCGGGTTCGATCCTAACCATGTGTGTGCGGAGTTTGTACGTTCTCCCCGTGACCTGCGTGGGTTTTCTCCGAGATCTTCGGTTTCCTCCCGCACTCCAAAGACGTACAGGTTTGTAGGTTAATTGGCTTGGTATAAATGTAAAATTGTCCCTAGTGTGTAGGGTAGTGTTCGTGCGTGGGGATCGCTGGTCGGCGCGGACTCAATGGGCCAAAAGGGCCGGTACAGAGATAGAATACTTAAATAAATTGACATTTATTCCAAAGCAACTTCATCTCAAACATCAGGAACATGGAAATACCAACATTGTAGTTTTTAAAAACTGTACATTCCTCCCTGTCTTATGCTTAGACCCGAGTCACCCCACTGGCTAAATCATCCTCATCAATCTTTGCCCAACTTCATTGCATGTCTCATTTTGGCCACCAGGGTTTAGATGGATACGAGCCAAACGCGGGCAAATGGGATGAGTTTGGTTGAGGCTTTGTGGTCGGCATGGACGAGATGGGCCGAAGGGCCGGTTTCCATGCTGTACGACTCTGTGACTTCCTCACTACACAGACGAACAATGGAGATCAAAGGTTGCCCAAAGTCCAAGTTGGGTGCAACTCATGAATTCAACCACGTGGCGAGATCAGAGCTGTCCCTCTGCAAGATCACATCAGCATGATCTTCACCAATTAATAATGTTGAATTGTAAAAACAGGAAAACAGCTGGAGGCCATAATTAACATCATCTTGTCAATTTTGAACTGTAAAGGAAGTTTATCAAGGGATAACGGATCTCAGACGGCATATACAATCCCAATGCCTGGAGCATTGCACTAATTCTTGTTTAGTTTAGAGATACAGCGCAGAAACAGGCCCTTCGGCCCATCGAGTCCGCACCGACCACTGATCCCCGCACACTCGCACTATCCCACACACACACACCAGGGACAAGTTCACAATTATGCCAATCCAATTAACCTACAAACCTGCACGTCTTTGGAGTGTGGGATGAAACCGGAGCACCCGGAGAAAACCCACACGGTCACGGGGAGAACGTACAAACGCCGTACAGACGGCACCCGTAGTCAGGATCGAAACCGGGTCTCTGGCGCTGCAAGGCGGCAACTCCACCGTTGTGCCACCTTCACTATTAGCCACTAATTTGTAGTCACTGATATTTAACTAGTATTTTATTTTAGTATTGATATTTACAATTAGTATTTATTTAATATTTTGTTAATAAATAAATAGTCACCAATATCATTTTGTTTTTCCACATCTTTACAGACCATTGTTTCTGCAAGTGTAATCAAAATTAAAATTCTGATTTGCAGATTTTGCCCAAGTAGTATTTATCTTTCCTCCCACGGTTCGATATTCGCATGCTTCATAAAAAACAAAAAGTACACATTGGTAATGAGTTATGTGGAAAGGCTCGTATTGCAGTTCAGGTCCACACTACAACTAATATATTCTGTCTTAACTCCCACTATAGTTAATTACACTTGCACAAAAAAAAATTCCATATTTTAGCATGTTGCAACGTCTTCAATAAATGACGGCAATTTTGCATTTTGTTTCCTCATTTGCACACTTCAAATATTTGCAATTTAAATGACTTTTTGTTTTTGTAAAGTTTTTTTTTTGTATAATAAGGGAGCGGAGTTTTGATTTGAGTTGTGAGAGAGATTCGAGGTACAGCGCGGGAACAGGCCCTTCGGCCCACCGAGTCCGTGGCCAGCGATCCCCGCACACCAGCACTATCCTACACACACACACACTCTCTAGGGATGATTTACAATGATACCAAGACAATTAGCCTACAGTCTAGTGTAAGTCTTTGGAGCGCGGGAGGAAACCAGCCATCTCGGAGAGAACCCACGCAGGTCACAGGGAGAAGGGGGAGGAGGTGTACAGTTTGATAGCCACAGGGAAGAAGGATCTCCTGTGGCGTTCTGTGCTGCATCTTGGCGGAACCAGTCTGTTGCTGAAGGTGCTCCTCAGGTTGACCAGTGTGTCATGGAGGGGGTGAGCTGTATTGTCCAGGATGCTCCGCAGTTTGACACGCATCCTCCCCTCCGAGACCACCTCCCGTGAATCCAACCTAGTTTGTCTTAGTTTGGAGATACAACATGGAAACAGGCCCCTCCATGCTGTATCTTTCAGGATAGGATAGGTTATTTCGCTTGGGCAGCTTACAGCCGAGTGGTATGAATATTGATTTCTCTAACTTCAGGTTGACCGGTGCATCGTGGAGGGGGTGACACGTATTGTCCAAGATGCTCCGCAGTTTGAGGAGCATCGTAAAGCAGCAACTCTACCGCTGCGCCACCGTGCCTCCCCCAAATACTTGCATACTTCAAACACTTGCAATTTGTCATTGTTTTATTAAAACATGTTTCTTTTGTCAAATAAGTGCCACGGCAAAGTGGAGTTTTTGATTTGATTGGGGTATTATCCTGTAGTCCGAGGTGAAATCTCAAATCCGTACTTTTAATCACGCCTTTGAAGCAAATCATACATAGATACATAGATACATAGAAATTAGGTGCAGGAGTAGGCCATTCGGCCCTTCGAGCCTGCACCGCCATTCAATACGATCATGGCTGATCATCCAACTCAGTATCCCGTACCTGCCTTCTCTCCATACCCCCTGATCCCTTTAGCCACAAGGGCCACATCTAATTCCCTCTTAAATATAGCCAATGAACTGGCCTCAACTACCCTCTGTGGCAGAGAGTTCCAGAGATTCACCACTCTCTGTGTGAAAAAGTTTTTCCTCATCTCGGTCTTAAAGGATTTCCCCCTTATCCTTAAGCTGTGACCCCTTCTCCTGGACTTCCCCAACATTGGGAACAATCTTCCTGCATCTAGCCTGTCCATCCCCATAAGAATCTTGTACGTTTCTATAAGATCCCCTCTCAATCTCCTAAATTCTAGCGAGTATAAGCCAAGTCTATCCAGTCTTTCTTCATATGAAAGTCCTGACATCCCAGGAATCAGTCTGGTGAACCTTCTCTGCACTCCCTCTATGGCTATAATGTCCTTCCTCAGATTTGGAGACCAAAACTGTACGCAATACTCCAGGTGTGGTCTCACCAAGACCCTGTACAACTGCAGTAGAACCTCGCTGCTCCTATACTCAAATCCTCTTGCTATGAAGGCCAACATACCATTCGCTTTCTTCACTGCCTGCTGCACCTGCATGCCTACTTTCAATGACTGGTGTACCATGACACCCAGGTCTCGCTGCATCTCCCCATTTCCTAATCGGCCACCATTTAGATAATAGTCTGCCTTCCCGTTTTTGCTACCAAAGTGGATAACCTCACATTTATCCACATTATACTGCATCTGCCAAACATTTGCCCACTCACCCAGCCTATCCAAGTCACCTTGCAGTCTCCTAGCATCCTCCTCACAGCTAACACTGCCCCCCAGCTTAGTGTCATCCGCAAACTTGGAGATGTTGCTTTCAATTCCCTCGTCCAGATCATTAATATAAATTGTAAATAGCTGGGGTCCCAGCACTGAGCCTTGTGGTACCCCACTAGTCACTGCCTGCCATTGTGAAAAGGACCCGTTTACTCCTACTCTTTGCTTCCTGTTTGCCAGCCAGTTCTCTATCCACATCAATACTGAACCCCCAATACCGTGTGATTTAAGTTTGTATCCTAATCTCTTATGTGGTACCTTGTCGAAAGCCTTCTGAAAGTCCAGATACAACACATCCACTGGTTCTCCCCTATCCACTCTACTAGTTACATCCTCGAAAAATCCTATAAGATTCGTCAGACACGATTTACCTTTCGTAAATCCATGCTGACTTTGTCCAATGATTTCACCACTTTCCAAATGTGCTGCTATCCCATCTTTAATAACTGACTCTAGCAGTTTCCCCACTACCGATGTTAGACTAACTGGTCTGTAATTCCCCGTTTTCTCTCTCCCTCCCTTCTTAAAAAGTGGGGTTACGTTTGCTACCCTCCAATCCTCAGGAACTACTCCAGAATCTAAAGAGTTTTGAAATCATGTGGGGTTTTTTTCCACCAATCGCCTGAATTTGACCTCAAATCAGAGCACAGTATTTGAATCTGGTTTGAGGGATTAATCTGCCGCCGTGACATTTCTGAAGGATGCTTTTTCTCGTAAGCACGGCTAATCCAATTCATGCAAAACACTCTATGAGTAATTTCCATTCCAAAAGATCACAAGAATAATTATAATGGCCAGAACATAATGCATGCGGCAAACATGATAAGCAGAGCACAACAGCTAAACTAGACATTATCTGCATTCAATAGTCGCTCCAAACTTGTTCAAACACAAAACAAATGATTGCAGGGCAGCATGGTGGTGCAGCGGTAGAGTCTCTGCCTCGCAGTGCCAGGAATCCAGGTTCGATCCCGGCTACGGGCGCTGTGTATACAGAGCTTATACGTTCTCCCCATGACCACGTGTCCAAGCCCTTAACAAAGATTGTTAAGGGCTTGGACACACTAGAGGCAGGAAACATGTTCCCGATGTTGGGGGAGTCCAGAACCAGGGGCCACAGTTTAAGAATAAGGAGTAAGCCATTTAGAACGGAGACGAGGAAACACAATTTCTCACAGAGAGTGGTGAGTCTGTGGAATTCTCTGCCTCAGAGGGCGGTGGAGGCCGGTTCTCTGGATGCTTTCAAGAGAGAGCTAGATAGGGCTCTTAAAAATAGCAGAGGCAGGGGATATGGGAAGAACGGGGTACTGATTGGGGATGATCAACCATGATCACATTGAATGGCGGTGCTGGCTCGAAGGGCCGAATGGCCTACTCCTGCACCTATTGTCTATTGTCTATTGTAGGATAGTGCTAGTGTGCGGGGATCGCTGGTCGGCGCGGACTCTGTGGGCCGAAGCAGTATTTCCGTGTTTCACGTGTAGTATCTCCAAACCAAACTAAAGATTCAGATCCAAATTAAAGATTCATATTTTCGCTTGAATGGAAGATTCCAGAATGTTCAGCTTAACCTTTGAATTCACCAACATCAAAAACGAAAGCAGTTTCAGGATCAACACTGCAAAGATATTGAAGCTGCGATCAATAGTTTAGTTCAGAGATACAGCATGGAAACAGGCCCTTGGGGCCCACTGACTCCACGCCGACCATCGATCGCACACTCACATTAGTTCGGCGTTATCCTACTCTGTCATCCACTCCCTACACACTAGGGACGATTTACGGAGTCCAATTAACCTACAAACCCGCACGTCTTTGGGACGTGGGAGGAAACCGGAGCACCCGGAGTGAACCCACGCGGTCACATGGTGCACGAGCAAACTCCACACAGACGGCAGAGGAGGTCAGGATCAAACCCCCATCTCTGGCGCTATGAGGCAGCAGCTCCACCTGCTGCACTACTGTGCCGCCACAAGGTGCTGGAGGAACTCAGCGGGTCAAGCAGCATCTGTCAGGGGAGGGGGGGGAGGGAGGGGGCAGGAGGGAAGAAATGGTCAACACTTTGGGCCAAAACCCTGCAGAAGGATTAGTGCAGGGTTTCAACCCCAAATGTCGCCCATTTCTTCCACCCAAGCACTGAGGTGCTCCAGCAGGGGGTTGCTGTCACTCCCAACATCTGCAGTCTCTTGGCAATCCAATTATTTGAAACATTCTTGAAGCCCGATTTGCCAAAGCGGTGAGTTGCAGAGTGATACAGTGCGGACACAGGCCCCTTCGGCCCAACTTGCCCACTCCGACCAACATGTCCCATCTACACTAGTCTCTGCACAAAGATAGACAAAAATGCTGGAGAAACTCAGCGGGTGAGGCAGCATCTATGGAGCGAAGGAATAGGTGACGTTTCGGGTCGAGACCCTTCTTCTGACTGATGTGGGGGTGGGGGGGGGAAGAAGAAAGGAAGAGGCGGAGACATAGGCTGTGGGGGAGCTGGGAAGGGGAGGGGAAGGAGGGAGAAAGCAAGGCTCCAGAGATGCTGCCTCACCCGCTGAGTTTCTCCAGCATTTTTGTCTACCTTCGATATTTCCAGCATCTGCAGTTCTTTCTTAAACACTAGTCTCTACACATGTGTCTGCACACTGAAATGGTTCAACTGTGATCATGTATTGTCTTTCCACTTGTCACATGTGTTAATAAAGCATTCAATTCAACAGCACGCAACAATACGCTTTTCACTGTCTATATGCAGCAATAAACTACACTAAAATGAAACTGAAGTTGTAATTAATAAAGTGGATCCACAGGAGATGTTGCCAGGACTGGGTAATAAAAGTCACCTACATTTAAAGATTTGAAGTCGCTTGGATTTCTTAATGCTCATCAGTCATAGGAACAGAATTAGGCCATTCGGCCCATTGAGTCTACTTCGCCATTTGATCACGGCTGATCAGGTGTCAGGAGTTACGGGGAGAAGGCAGGAGAATGAGGTTGAGAGGGAAGGATAGATCAGCCATGATTGAATGGCGGAGTAGACTTGATGGGCCGAATGGCCCAATTCTTCCCCCATGACCTTTTGTTTGGTTGAGAGACACAGAGCAGAAACAGGCCCTTCGGCCCACCGAGTCTGCACTGGACAGCAATCCCTGCACATTAACACCATCCGACACAGTCTGGGGACAATTTACATTCCAAAGCCAATTAACCAATAAACCTGCACGCCTTTGGAGTGCGGGAGGAAACCGAAGATCTCAGAAAAAAACCCACGCGGTCACGGGGAGAACGTACAAACTCCGTACAGACAGCACTCGTAGTCGGGATCGAACCCGTGTCCCTGGCGTTGCAAGTGCTGCAAGGCAGCAACTCTACCGCTGCGCCAATAAGAGACTTATGGGCCTGTCCCACTAAGGCAATTTTTTCAGTGACTGCCGGCAGCTGTCATGGACCGAGCAGGTCGCCGAAAAACCACATATGACCACACCTACGACAACCTACGTCCACCCGCGACAAGCTAATGTAATTCACCGAAGTCAGCACCAGCAACAACCTACACCATCCTGGCGACAACCTACAACAGCCCCTACGTCAGGAGAAGTCAAGCTACGCTCAATGACGTCAAGCCCACTGTCGGCGAAAGCTTTTGAACATTTCAAAATCCAGCGACGACCAAAAAAATGCTACGATTCTTAGGGCGACTGAGGAGACGACTCAGGACCATACAGGCGACACCCTGGTGACCATGTGGCGACAGCCTAGTCACTTGTAGTCAGGCACGGAAATCATTATCAAAATATGGAGGGGACCGGGGGACAGGGGGGGACACAATTTCTTGGCGACAACGCACGCATGCGCACATTCACACACACGCGAGGCTTCGGAGGCTGAATCCAGCGCTAAATGCAGCTCAACTCTGGCTGTCTCACCGCGTTAACCTACAGCCCTGCCTGGACTGACGGGACACCAGCACTGCTTCTCCGCACTGGCTGTAAACCTGGGCCATATTTCCCTTAAGTCCAGGCAGGGCTGTAGGTTAACCCGGCGGGACAGGCAGAGTTAACCCGGCGGGACAGGCAGAGTTGAGCTGCATTTAGCGCTGCTTCTCTGCGCTGGCTGTGGGCCTGGGGGCACCGCGCCCGTCTGACTCCCGACGTCTCTGGCCACCCCGAGCCTGGGGGGGGGGAGGGGCGCTCGGGTGGGGGCGGGACAGCGCCGGAGAGCCGGGATCGATCCTGGCTGCCTTACTGAAAATTTGCCTTACTGGGACAGAAGCATTATGAATCTACATTCCTTATGGGATAGAAAAGTGCTGCATAGCATAGAAAATAGGTGCAGGAGGAGGCCATTCGGCCCTTAGAGCTAGCACCGTCATTCAATATGATCATGGCTGATCATCCAAAATCTGTACCCCGTTCCTGCTTTTTCCCCACATCCCTCGATTCCCTTAGCCCCAAGAGCGAAATCTAACTAATAAAAAGGGCTTGGATAAAGCAAGTAGGAAGAACCTGCTTCTCCTAGCAGATAGATCAGAATGTCAATTGCGTAGATATTAAATAAATGAAGAATTGAAGGGAAATAAAATGAAATTGGCTTTCACTTAGACAATAGCAGCTGTCTGGAACGCTCTGTCCGAAAGTGGTGGTAGAGACAAAATGGTCAATACACTTAAAATGCAATTGATAGAAAAGTGTAGAGGATTGATCCAGCGCAGGAGGCAATAGGTCGAGTGTGAGAAATAAAAGTCAGGCTGAGTGGGAAGGAGCTGCAGATAGAGTCATAGCGTGATACAGCGTGGAAACAGGCCCTTCAGCAAAACTTGCCCACACCGGCCAACTAGTCCCACCTGCCTGCGTGCGCCCAGATCCCTCCAAACCTGTCCTATCCATGTACCCGTCTAACTGTTTCTTAAACGTGGGGATAGTCCCAGCCTCAACTACGTCCTCTGGCAGCTCGTTCCATACACCCACCACCCTCTGTGTGAAAAAGTTGCCCCTCAGGTTCCTATTAAATCTTTTCCCCTTCACCTTAAACCTCTGTCCTCTGGTCCTTGAAACCCCTACTCTTGGTAAGAGAAGGAAACAGGCAACGTTTCGGGCCGAAACCCAAGAGTTTCGGGCCGAAACGTTGCCTATTTCCTTCGCTCCATCGAAGCTGCCACACCCACTGAGTTTCCCCGGCACTTTTGTCTACCTTCGATTTTCCAGCATCTGCAGTTCCTTCTTAAACACTCGGTAAGAGATGCTGGTTTATGCCAGAGATAGACACAACACGCTGGAGCAAGTCAACGGGCTGGCAGCGTCCCTGGAGAAATAGAATTCCGGTGACATTTCGGATCAGAACCCTTTTTCAGACTGAGAGTAGAGATTTGGAGGGGGTTGGAGAGGGGGGTGGGGGGGTGAAATAAACTGGAAGTAGGAAAAGGCCAGGAAATATCAGGGTCAGCAACGGATGAGCTCCGGAACGGTAGAGCCCACAATGCTCCATTGTTGGCTGGGGAAGGTGTAATGGTGACAATAAAGCTACCATTTTATTGTGAAATGAAAGCAATCGCATTTTGGGTTATTGATTGGGGACGATCAGGCATGGTCACAATGAATGGCGGTGCTGGCTCGAAGGGCCGAATGGCCTCCTCCTGCACCTATTTTCAATGTTTCTAATCTGATAAATAAAAATACTTCAATGGAAGAAATCTGCCATATTCATTTGGTCTCTCTTGGACGGGAAGAAATTGCAGAGTTGTGGATGTAGCCCAGACCAAATTCTCTTCATTGCCTCTATCGACACTTCATGCTGCCTCAGCAAGGCCACCAGCAGAATCAAGGCCCAGTCTCACTCCCTCTTCGGCCCTTCCAAAGATAGACACAAAGAGTTGGAGTAGCTCTGCGGTAGATAAAAATGCCGGAGAAACTCAGCGGGTGAGGCAGCATTTATGGAGCCAAGGAATAGGTGACGTTTCGGGTCGAGACCCTTCTTCAGACTGATGTGGGGGTGGTGGGGGCAGGAAGAAGAAAGGAAGAGGCGGGGACAGAGGGCTGTGGGAGAGATGGGAAGGGGAGGGGAAGGAGGGAGAAAGCAGGGACTACCTGAAATTGGAGAAGTCAATGTTCATACCGCTGGGGTGTAAACTACCCAAGCAAAATATGAGGTGCTGCTCCTCCAATTTAACTCTGCAGGTCAGGCAGCATCTCTGGAGAAATAGGATGGGTGACGTTTCGTGTCGGGACCCTTCTTCAGGCCAATTGCACTTTGCGTCTATCACTAAGAGAAGTTTCTACTAACCACTTCTGCCAACATTAAATCAGTTCCCTCTGTTGATGAAAGTTGTCATCCAATGCAGCAGAATGTAATGGAGGACATTTCTGGACCTCCGTCTCCTTCAAACCGAGGTATTTAGCAAACACAAGAGAAATGCAGGGTGCAAATAAATAATCAAAAGCACCAGACTCTAAAGCACACGACTCCAGCTGCACCTTACGCTGCCTCCAAAACGTAGACAACGTGATCAAAGCTCTCTCCCACCCCGGTCATTCCTTCTCCTCCCCGCTCCCGTCCGGCAGAAGGTACAGAAGCTTGAAAGCGCGCACCAGCAGACTCAGGAACAGCTTCGCCCCCCTCTGTTATCAGGCTTCTGAACGGTCTTGCCTTTGGTTTTGAGCTAGGGTACTGTCCGATTCACCTCTACCCCATTGCGGACATTGGACTTTGTCTCTGGAACTGGTGCGCAACAATGTGTAGGAAGGAACTGCAGATGCTGGTTTCAGCGGAAGATAAACCTAAAATGCTGGAGTAACTCCAGTCTGAAGAAGGGTGTCGACCCGTAAATGTCACCCATTCCTTCTCTCCAGGGATGCTGCCTGTCCCGCTGAGTTACTCCAGCTTTTTGTGTCTATCTTTGGTGCTCTACAATGCTGAGAACTATATTCTGCACTCTGTATCTTCCCCTTTGCTTCTACCCATCGTACTCGAGTTTGGCTTGATAGCATTTAACTGATCAGTTTGGACAAGAGAGCTAGATAGGGCTCTGTTCAAGAAGGAACTGCAGATGCTGGAAAATCAAAGGTAGACAAAAATGCTGGAGAAACTCAGCGAAGGAAATAGGCAACGTTTCAGGTCGAGACCCTTCTTCAGGTCTGAAGAAGGGTTTCGGCCCGAAACGTTGCCTATTTCCTTCACTCCATAGATGCTGCCGCACCTGCTGATTTTCTCCAGTATTTTTGTCTACCTTAGATAGGGCTCTTAAAGATAGCGGAGTCAGGGGATATGGGGAGAAGGCAGGAACGGGGTACTGATTGGGGATGGTCAGCCATGATCACATTGAATGGCGGTGCTGCCTCGAAGGGCCGAATGGCCTACTCCTGCACCTATTGTCTATTGACAGCATGCAAATGAAGAGTCAAGAGTGTTTTATTGTCATATGTCCCGGATGGGACAATGAAATTCTTACTTGCTGCAGCACAACAGAATATGGGAATATATGTAAACATTGTACATAACGGGGGAAGAGAAAAAAAAGAAAAAAATATCAAATATAGTGCAATAATAATAGTCTTTTGCAGTTCAGAGATTCATTGTTGTGTTTAATAGCCTGATGGCTGTGGGGAAGAATCTGTTCCTGAACCTGGACCTTACAGTTTTCAGGCTCCTGTACCTTCTTCCCGATGGCAGTGGTGAGATGAGTGTGTGGCACGAAGCTTTGTCTTGTATTTTAGTACACGAGGAAAAACCAAACATCAATCAGGGAATAAGTAAAGAGGCCATGTTTTCTAAAACATCCCTCCACTTCTATATCTGCCAGAGTTCTTTTCCCCTGCTGGTATTTATCCCACATGCACCAATTTCATTTCATTATGATGAACAATGCTTTGCCCAACAACACCCAAATGAGCTCAGCTTCAAGCCAGCCAGGCTCATTTGTTTCTCTTGCATACAAGTCCAAGGAGACGCGCGACGGTTCTCACCTCATCCTGCACCTCACTTGTTTGCCCTTCTGCCCTCAGGAATGCGTTACAGGTCCATCAAATCACTCATGGCAAGACTAACGAACAGTTCCGACCCCAAGGCCATCAACACTGTGAACTCTGCACTGAACACACAGCCCCCATAGCCAATATTTTGTACTGCCACAACACTCTACTGTGAAATATTGCACATGGCACATTATGACTTGACGACTTTTTCTTGCCGTTTTTGTTATTCGTTATTATTTATCTGATACGTTGGAGCTCCGCTCGGACAGTGCAGCTGAAATTTTGTTGTATGTATTTACAATGACAAACTCTATTAGATTAGTCTATAAGATTGTTAAGGGCTTGGACACACTAGAAGCAGGAAACATGTTCCCAATGTTGGGGGAGTCCAGAACCAGGGGCCACAGTTTAAAAATAAGGAGCAAGCCATTTAGAACGGAGACGAGGAAACACTTTTTCTCACAGAGAGTGGTGAGTCTGTGGAATTCTCTGCCTCAGAGGGCGGTGGAGGCCGGTTCTCTGGATACTTTCAAGAGAGAGCTAGATAGGGCTCTTAAAAATAGCGGAGTCAGGGGATATGGGGAGAAGGCAGGAACGGGGTACTGATTGGGGATGATCAGCCATGACCACATTGAATGGCGGTGCTGGCTCGAAGGGCCGAATGGCCTACTCCTGCACCTATTGTCTATTGTCTATTATTATTATTATTATAGTCGGCTCATTGGACCCGGCGGACCATGGCGTGGAAGGGGGAAGCCCATGCCCCTCTCCCGAAGATGGGGCCCACGCCCGGCCCCCCCGAAGACCAGAGAGCGGGAGCATGTTGTCGGTGATGACGGGTGTGACGGGAGAGGCCGGTGGGAGAGGAGAGCGGGGTTCTGGCCCGCCCGCCACTCCCTCGAGGTCGGCTGCACCGGGGCTCCCACATCCCGGAAGGCCAACGGTGGACGGGCGAGGAGAGGGATGCGGTGGCCCAGGAAGGAGATGGCCACAGGCCCCAAACAGCCTGGGACTCGCCTGGAACAGACACCGCTCATGAGAACTAGGGCGGCACAGCGGTAGAGTCGCTGCCTCACAGCACCAGAGACTCGGGTTCGATCCCGACTACGGGTGCTGTCCATACGGAATTTGCACGTTCTCCCCGTGACCTGTGTGGGTTGTGCCCGGGAGCTCCGGTTTCCTCCCACACTCCAAAGACGTGCAGGTTTCTAGGTTATTTGGCTTGGTATAAATGTAAATTGTCCCCAGTGTGTGTAGGATAGTGTTAGTGTGCGGGGATCGCTGGTCGGCCCAGACTCGGGGGGCCAAAAGGCCTGATTCAGCGCTGTATCTATAAACTAAACTAAGTGCATGTACTTTTAAAACGGTGCCTAAACATGGCGCCTCTTGCATGCGGGCTAGGAGAGGAGACAATTTCTGTACACTTGCTAATCGGGGATACGGTAATATTCTACTGGACCATTTGTCATTTCATGTGTTGGCACATCGAATGTGAGACAATAAAAGCACCTTTGAACCATTGAACACGCAAACGGATATCCTGCAGTCCAATGGTATAGGAATTACCATTTAGGCTTCCGGCATTTGGGCCTGTCCCACTTATGCGTTTTCTTTGGCGACTTGCCGGCACCCGTCATAGTCGCAGCAGGTTGCCGGACATTTTCAACATGTTGAAAATCCAGCGGCGACCAGAACAAGGTACGATTATTTGGGCGACTACTCACGACCGTACAGGCGTCGCCCCGCGACATGCTGCGACTATGACGGGTGCCGGCAAGTCGCCAAACAAAATCGGGTCAGTGGGACAGACCCTTTATACAATCACTCATCCAATAAAAGAATCAAATCCTGATACTCGCCTAGAATATCTGGAATAGGAACAAGAATGCAAGCCTTTGTACAAAATCTTACCTGGCCTTATCCCCGAATTCAACACTCGCGCTGCCTCGGCAAGGACCAGTCGCGTAATCAAGGACGAGTCGCACCCCGGCCACTCCCTCTTCTCCCCTCTCCCATTAGGCAAAAGGTACAGAAGTGTGAAAACGCACATCTCCAGATTCGGGGACAGTTTCTTCCCAGCTGTTATCAGGCAACTGAACCATCCTACCACAACCAGAGAGCAGTGCTGAACTACTATCTACCTCATTAGTGACCCTCGGACTATCCTTGATCGGTCTTTGCTGGCTTTACCTTGCACTAAACGTTATTCCCTTATCATGTATCTGTACACTGTAAACGGCTCGTTTGTAATCATGTATTGTCTTTCTGCTGGCTAGTTAGCACGCAACAAAAGCTTTTCCCTGTACCTCGGTACACGTGACAATAAACTAAACTGATCTGACTTTCCTGTCTGATCCTCATTATCTTTCGTTTCCCATTTAACTAAAACCTAAACTTAGTTTAGTCGAGTTTAGACATACAATGTGGAAACAGGCCCTTCGGCCCATCAAATCCACACTGACCATCGATCACCAATGCACTAGTTCTATCCCACACACTAACTTACAGAGGCCAAATAACCTACAAAACCCTTTGGGATGTGGGAGGAAACTGGAGCACCAAGAGAAAATGATGTGGTCACAGGGAAGAAGGACAAACTCCACACAGACAGCACCCGTAGTCAGGATCGAACCTGGGTCTATGGCACTCTTTGCTTTAAACATACTTGATAACATGTGTCAAATCATGAGGTGAATAGATTAGGTAGATGCACGGAGTCTCTTGCCCAGAGTAATGGGATTCGAGGACCAGAGGACACATGTTCAAGGTGAAGGGGAAAAAGATTTAATAGGAATCTGAGGGGTAACTTTTTCCACACAAAGGGTGGTGGTTGTATGGAACAAGCTTCCAGATGAAGTAGTTGAGGCTGGGACTATCCCAACGTTTCAGAAACAGTTAGGCAGGTACATGGATAGGACAGGTTTGGAGGGATATGGACCAAGCGCAGGCAGGTGGGACTAGTGTAACTGGGACATGTTGGCCGGTGTGGGCAAGTTGGGCCGAAGGGCCTGTTTCCACACTGTATCACTCTATGACTAATCTCAGAGATTCCAAACCATCAACAGAACATCATTCTTTCAAAACCAAGCCTCTAGTCAAGATTCACCATAAAAACAACCAATATCCACAGCTGGATAGATGTGTAGGATGGCGACGAGGATTTGAAGAATGGTCTCGACCTGAAACGTCACCCATCCCTTCTCTCCAGAGATGCTGCCTGTCCCGCTGAGTTACTCCAGCATTTTGTGCCTACCCCATCAAGGCACAACTCGTTTCAGTAAGATTGCCCTTCAGTATACACTGCGGAGCATACAATTTATTCACCTCCTTTCCTATTTAATACAAGAATCATGCCGGTGAACTTTCTTTGCATCGCCACAGAAGAACATCCATCCTTGAATCAGGAAATCCAAAACTGCACACAATGCAAGACACACTAGATTGTGTCTTTTTCTTGGTAAACCAGCATCTGCAGTTCCTTGTTTGTATTACACAGAGGGTTCCAGGTGCGGCTTCAAAGCCCTGTACAACTGCAGCAAGAACTACTCACCTCATTCACCTCCTTTGCAATAAAAGTCTAGATTAGAGGGGAGTTTTGCTCCTTCTAATTGCTGTTATACAGGTCAACCTTTATCCAGGTATTCCACCCATTTTCCAGTAACCGGTGGTCTGGCACCTTCTTTCATCCGGACAAAATTACGAGAGCTCACTTGGCAGCCCCCACCCCCCCCCCCCACCCCCCCACCCCGGCAAGAGCCGGCAGATCCGTTCCCATAGCCGACTTTGCCAGCCGGTATCTCGGCCCCTCGGAGGCCCAAGCGGACCATTCCAGTACCGTTGGCCTCCTCTCATAAGTTTGTAAGCTACAAGTAGATAGTAGAATTAGGCCATTTGGCCCATCAAGTCTACCCTGCCGTTCAAATGTGGCTGATCAATCTCTTCCTCCTAAACCCATTCTCCTGCCTTCTCCCCATAACCTCCGACACCAGCGCTAATCAATCTATCTCTGCCATAAAAATATCCACTGACTTGGCCTCCACGGCCTTCTGTGGCAAAGAATTCCACGGATTCACCACCCTCTGACCAAAGAAATTCCTCCTCATCTCCTTCCTAAAGGAAGGTCCTTTAATTCTGAGGCTGTGATCTCTAATCCTAGACTCTCCCACTAGTGGACACATCCTCCCCACATCCACTCCAGCCAAGCCTTTCACTATTCGGCACTTTTCAATGTGGTTCCCCCCCCCTCATTCTCATAAACTCCAGCGAGCACAGGCCCAGCGCCGTCAAACGCTCAGAGGCCATGACCCGGGTATTTCCGGCAAAACGGATAATCCAGAAAGCCTCTGGACCATAGGGCAGCGGCAAATCTGTGGTGGACCCACGCCATCTTCTACCTGACATTGTTTTAACTGGAAATACGAATGTTCTATCCACCGTTGGGATATAGGAGCAAAGAGTTCCTTCTGCAGTTGTACAGGGCCCTAGTGAGACCACACCTGGAGTATTGTGTGCAGTTTTGGTCCCCTAATTTGAGGAAGGGCATTCTTGCTATTGAGGGAGTGCAGAGTAGGTTTACAAGGCTAATTCCCGGGATGGCGGGACTGTCATCTGCTGAGAGAATGGAGGGGCTGGGCTTGTACACTCTCGAGTTTAGAAGGATGAGAGGGTATCTCATTGAAACATATAAGATTATTAAGGGCTTGGACACGCTAGAGGCAGGAAACATGTTCCCGATGTTGGGGGAGTCCAGAACCAGGGGACACAGTTTAAGAATAAGGAGTAAGCCATTTAGAACGGAGACAAGGAAACACTTTTTTCTCACAGAGAGTGGTGAGTCTGTGGAATTCTCTGCCTCAGAGGGCGGTGGAGGCCGGTTCTCTGGATGCTTTCAAGAGAGAGCTAGATAGGCCTCTTAAAAATAGTGGAGTCAGGGGATATGGGGAGAAGGCAGGAACGGGGTACTGATTGGAGATGATCAGCCATGATCATATTGAATGGCGGTGCTGGCTCGAAGGGCCGAATGGCCTACTCCTGCACCTATTGTCTATTGTCAGCTTCAAGCAGCTTCCCCTGTCGGAGTTCTCAGGAAAAACAAATAGCGCCCAGCATTTATTTGAGTAATTCACAAACAAACAACGGCGAGGAGACGCAGAAGGTTCACTGGAGGTGGAAGACAGAAGGTAAATGCACCACGCAGGATTCAATTAGGAATAACTTCATGTCAACAAGCTAAACGACAGGAGCAGGAGCTCTTTTCGCTAATAAAAATGACCGTGTAACTAACAACAACCCGTAAATGCTGTTCTGTTCAGGTGTGCAGGAAGAGGGGTGTGCTCGACTTTAGTTTTAGAGAAACAGAGCGGAAACAGGCCCTTCGGCCCACCGAGTCCGCACCGACCAGCGATCCCCGCGCACTAACATTATCCTACACACACTAGGGACAATTTTTACATTCATACCAAGCCAATTAACCTACAAAGCTGGACGTTTTTGGAGTGTGGGAGGAAACTGGAGATCCCGGAGAAAACCCACGCAGGTCACATTCATTCATTCATTCATCATCGTTGAAAACATTAGCGACGCAGTGGTGCCGGTTTCCGACGTGAACGGTGACGGACGCACCACACATCTCTGTCCTCCAGTTCCTGCGGACTTCCGCCGCTGGAAGTACAGGACTTTGGTGTGTGTGTGTGTTTCATCATCATTCCTTACAATGCCGTGTACGACAGTGATCGCAACTTCTACTGAAGTGTGGGCGGCCGTTGGCTCGAGAGGAGTTCATCTGTCCTTTGACAGGTCTTGTTTTTGGTCCTGCTGGGGGTCCACAGCCCCCTCCTCACCTGGAAAAAACCAGGTGGGGGAGACGGTTTAGTCGCCGACTATCCGACCATGGAGCAGGTAGCACGGGATCACATGGTACCCCCCCCCCCCAACCCAACCTGACCTGCGCAGGTCACGGAGCAAATAGACAATAGGTGCAGGAGTAGGCCCTTCGAGCCAGCACTGCCATTCAATATGATCATGGCTGATCATCCCCAATCAGTACCCCATTCCTGCCTTCTCCCCATATCCCCTGACTCCGCTATCTTTAAGTGCCCTAGCTAGCTCTCTCTTGAAAGTACCCAGGGAACCGGCCTCCACCGCCCTCTGACGCAGAGAATTCCACAGACTCACAACTCTCTGTGAGAAAAAGTGTTTCCTCGTCTCCATTCTAAATGGCTTACCCCTTATTCTTAAACTGTGGCCCCTGGTTCTGGACTCCCCCAACATCGGGAACTCTAGCGTGTCCAAACCCTTAATAATCTTATATGTTTCAATAAGATGCCCTCTCATCCTTCTAAACTCCAGAGTGTGCAAGCCCAGTTGCTCCATTCTCTCAGCATAGGACAGTCCCGCCATCCCGGGAATTAACCTTGTAAACCTACGCTGCACTCCCTCAATAGCAAGAATGTCCTTCCTCAAATTAGGGGACCAAAACTCCGGAAAGACAGCACCCACAGTCAGGATGTGGGTCTCTGGCGCTGTGAGGCAGCAACTCTAACGCTACGCCACCGTGATTAAGTAAGATTTATATATTTTCCCCATTTATAATCAGACACATTTCCAATTTAATAGTGTGGATAAATTACAAGAACTTTGAATGTTTTAGTGTGGTATTTTTATCTTCGAACTTAAGCATATGGTAACCTTCTGTGGGAGTACTCGAGCAAGTTTTAATATAAATAACAGCCGTTTCCAAGACGAAGATCACCATCAATTTTACATCTTACTGACAGTGGAGCCAGCAAATTTGTCACAGTTCGCAGGTAGAGCTATTTTGACTTGGCACATTTTGTCGTTGAAGATCACA
>CM075979.1:4312193-4327193 GCA_038087875.1 Malacoraja senta
TCTCTGCCATACAAATATCCATTAACGTGGCCTCTGCTGCATTCTGTGGCAATGAATTCCACAGATTCACCGCCCTCTGGCTAAAGAAATTCCCCTTTATCACCTTCCGAAAGGAACGTCCTTTTTATTTTGAGGCTGTGCCCTCTGGCCCTAGACTCTCCCACTAGTGGATACATCCTCTCCACATCCACTCTATCCAAGCCTTTCACTATTCGGTAAGTTTCAATGAGGTTCCCCCCTCATCCTTCTAAACTCCAGCGAGTACAGGCCCAGAGCCGTCAAACGCTCATCATAGGTTAACGCGCACATTCCTGGGATCATTCTCGTAAACCTCCTCTGGACTCTCTCCAGAGCCAGCACACCCTTCCTCAGATATGGATGAGGCCGGAAGGGCAGAGCTTCCTCATAAGGTCATCAGTGATGTAGACTTCGGAGTAGAATGAGGCCATTCGGCCCATCAAATCTACTCCGCCATTAAATCATGGCTGATCTATCTCTCCATCCTAACCCCATTCTCTTGTCTTCTCCCCATAACCCTTGACACCTGTACTATCATCGCTGCCTTAAAAATATCCACTGCCTTGGCCTCTACTGTCTTCTGTGGCAAAGTATCCCACCCACTGACTAAAGGAAAATTTTCCTCATCTCCTTCCTAAAAGAACATCCTTTAATTCTGAGGCTATTCCTCTAGTCCTAGACTCTCCCACTGGTGGAATCTTTAAGCCATTCGGGGCCTAAAAGAACGTTCTCCAGAGATGCTGCCTGACCCGCCGAGTTACTCCAGCATTTTGAGGCTATCTTCGGTGTAAACCAGCCTCCCTACACATGCCTAGCCTTGGGTCAGGTACACAAACGGAAAGATAGGAGATCCCATACCTTACAATAAATCACTCTGCCCCCTCATACAATGTTGTGCCTCAATGTTTAGAGAACGGAACCATCCTACCAACAACTGGCGAGCTTTCCTCA
Organism: Malacoraja senta; assembly: GCA_038087875.1. NCBI lineage: Eukaryota > Metazoa > Chordata > Chondrichthyes > Rajiformes > Rajidae > Malacoraja > Malacoraja senta. The sequence continues at coordinate 4,313,163 of CM075979.1, forward strand.
ACTCCTATTCGTCCCATTGGGGACCCTCGGACTATCTTTGATCGGACTTTACTAGCATTATCTTGTACTAAACATTAAACACGTTATTCCCCCTATCATGTATCTATACACTGTAAATGGCTCGATTGTAATCATGTATTGTCTTTCCGCTGACCAAAGGACAAAGGACAAAGGACAAAGGACATTTATTGTCACGTACACCAATTGGTGCAGTGAAATTTGACGCCATGCAGCACACAAATAAAGATAACAATAAAGAATTTAACAATAAACATAAAAACATCCCCCACAATGGTTCCCACTGTGGGGGAAGGCAGCAAAGTCCAGTCCCATCCCCAGTTCACCCATAGTCGGGGCCTATTGAGGCCTCTGCAGTCGCCGCTACGGCAGCCCGATGCTTCAGGCCCTCTCGCCGGATGATGAAGCTCTGGCGTCGGGTGAACACTCTCGGCGGCCCGGAGTGTCTGGAGCGGCCGCTTCCTCCCATGAGACCGCGGCTCCCGAAGTCCACGAGCCGCGCTGGTCGGAGCTCCGACTCTGGCGACCTCGTCGTGAGATCCCAGGCTCCGCGGTGTTTGAAGCTCAGGGCCGCCCCCGGCTGGAAGCTCCGCAGACCGCAGACCGCAGACCGCAGACCGCAGACGGCAGCTCCGCGATGTTGGAGCCGGCGGTCACAGCACTCCGGAGCTTTACTGCACGGCGACCCGGGTTAGGCATCGCCCGCTCCGCAATGGTGCTTCAGCGCTGTGCCGCCGCCGAAGCTGAAGTCCTGGCCGGTCCCGGCAGGAAAACGCCGCTCCAGTCTGCCCGTAGGCCGCGAGGTTGGGGCGAAGATACGGCTCGGAGAAAAGCCGCAACTCCGACCAGGTAGGTACTGAGAAAATAGTTTCCCCCTTCCCCACCCCCCCACATAAAAAGACTAAAAGACCACCAAAACAAACACTTTTAACTAACTAAAAATTAAAAAAGGGTGAAAAGCCTAACAGCTGCCGGCAGGGCAGCCATACTCGACGGCGCCCCCCCTTCTTCACACATGTTGTCGATTGGTTCGGTTCAAGAACCGCCAGGGCGCAACTGTGGAACCAGTGGATGGGTCCTTGGTTGCCATGGATGACAAGCAGTGTAAATACAACTATAAGCACTGTAGATCCCTGAAAGTCAAGAGAACTTTACACTGGGGAAATGACGTATCCGATTTATCAAACTAATGCCATAATTCATCTGTATTCATGCAGAAGACTGGGTAAATGTGGCCCCAATAGAATCCCACTGTTAAATTACACCACACAAAAGCCAAAAATGCTGGAGAAACTCAGCGGGTGAGGCAGCGTCTATGGAGCGAAGGAAAAAGGTGACGTTTCGGGTCGAGACTTTTCTTCAGACTGATGTGGGGTTGGGGTGGGGGGGGGGGGGAAGAAGAAAGGAAGAGGCGAGGACAGTGGGCTGTGGGAGAGCTGGGGAAGGGGAGGGGAAAGAGGGAGAAAGCTGGGACTACCTGAAATTGGAGGTCAATGTTCGTACCGCTGGGGTGTAAACTGCCCAAGTGAAATATGAGGTGCTGCTCCTCCAATTTACGGTGGGACTCACTCTGGCCATGGAGGAGGCCCAGGACAGAAAGGTCGGATTCGGAATGGGAGGGGGAGTTGAAGTGCTGAGCCACCGGGAGATCAGGTTGGCTATTGCGAACCGAGCGGAGGTGTTGGGCGAAGCGATCGCCAAGCCTACGCTTGGTCTCACCGATGTAGAGCAGCTGACACCTAGAGCAGCGGATGCAATAGATAAAAGCTACCACATCAACAGCACCCGTTTCCCCCAAAATTCTCAAAGGTGGTTGTGCGGAGACAATGTTTGTCACGGGACACAGCATTAGAGTTGCTGCCTCTCTGCGCCAGAGACCCGGGTTCGATCCCGACTACTGCTGCTGTCTACTACGGAGTTTGTACGTTCTCCCCATGACCTGCGTGGGTTTTCTCCGGGTGCTCCGGTTTCCTCCCACACTCCAAAGATGTGCAGGTTTGTGGGCTAATTGGTTTCGGTAAAAATTGAAAGTTGCCCCTAGTGCGTGTAGGATAGTGTTAGTGTACAAGGTGATCGCTGGTCGGCCCCGACTCGGTGGGCTGAAGGGGCCTGTCTCTGCCCTGTATCTCTAAAGTTTAAAGGGTTTAGCAAGTCTGATGTCGAAAAGCTCAAGCTTCTAGAATTGGGAATTCAACCTTTATTTCAGAACCGAGATCAGAAGAGGTTTCTTTACATTGTGGGCCTGTAAATCTTTGCAGTTCTCTTAATAGTCGGTCAAAGAACACTTTCAACGATGAGATCATCAGATTTTTGGTGTATAAAAGGAAGCCGGAGAAAAGAGGGGCGATAAAAGGCAACAAATTAGCCTTGAGAGAATGTTAGCCATGGTCTCATTGAAGCTTAATAAAGGCTGGCTCTTACTGCGTGCACCTTTTGCGTCCTGAAGTGAAGGAATATAAACTGTATTTTCCCTCCTGTACATCAATTACAAGGTCAAGTTCACCATTCTATCAAAACCTATTCAAGTCAAGGCTGCTGCAGAACCTTGGCTTAAATGCACTCAAAGGAAAACTAGCTGGTACAGAAGGGGTGGGGAAATATTGACAGGAACAAGTCGCTAGGTGGAAGAATGCTCTGGGAGAAGGATTAGGCCGTTCGACCCAATTTTTGCTATTCAGGGAGTGCAGAGTAGTTTCACAAGCTTGATTCCCGGGATGGCGGGACTGTCATATCCTGAGAGAATGGAGCGGCTGGGCTTGTACACGCTGGAATTTAGAAGGATGAGAGGCTATCTCATTGAAACATTATTAAGGGTTTGGACACGCGAGAGGCAGGAAACATGTTCCCGATGTTGGGAGAGTCCAGAACCAGGGGCCACAGTTTAAGAATAAGAGGTAAGCCATTTAGAATGGAGACGAGGAAACACTTTTTTCACACAGAGAGTGGTGAGTCTGTGGGATTCTCTGCCTCAGAGGGCGGTGGAGGCCGGTTCTCTGGATACTTTCAAGAGAGAGCTAGATAGGGCTCTTAAAGATAGCGGAGTCAGGGGATATGGGGAGAAGGCAGGAACGGGTTACTAATTGTGGACGATCAGTCACGATCACAATGAATGGCAGTGCTGGCTCGAAGGGCCGAATGGCCTACTCCTGCACCTATTGTCTATAATTGGTTTGTCAGTTAATTGGCTTGGCATAATTATAAATTGTCCCGAGTTAGCGGGATAGTGTTATTGTACGAGGATCGCTGGTCGGCGCAGACTCAGTGGGCCAAAGGGCCTGCTTTCGCGCTGTATCTCTAAACTCAACCAATATGTCTACTCTCCCATTCAATCATGGTTGATCTATTTGTCCCTCTCAAACCTATTCCCGTAACCTCCGACGCCCCTTACTAATCAATCTCCACTTTAAAAACCCAAAGTTCTGGCCCCCACTGCCGTCGGTGACTTGAGAGCTACAGCACGGAAACTAACCGTTCCACCCAGCGAGTCTGTGCCAACCAACGGTCACCTACACCAGCACTGTCCTACACACTAGGGGCAATTTACAATTTACAGAAGCCAATTAACCTGCAAACCTCCTTGGAGTGTGGGAGAAAACCGGAGCAAACCCACGCGGTGTTGGGGAGAACATGCAAACTCCGTAACGACAGCACCCGTAGTCAGCATTGAACCCGGGTCTCTGGCGCGGTGAGGCAGTAACTCTATCGCTGCGCCACTGTGCCGCCCATAATTTCTTTAGCCAGAGGTTGGCAAATCTGTGGCATTGAATTCCACAGATTCACCAACCTCTGGCTAAAGAAATTCTTCCTCAAAAAATGAAATAAAGCCTTTGGGGGAATAACGAGCAGTTGTTTTGCTTCAGTGCCAGAGAATTCCCAGCAAATTCCTCTGGTAAACTAAAACACTGGTTCGCAGGAGTCTTGATAAGGTCTTGGTCAGATATTGAAGAGCATCGGTGGCACAGTGGTCGAGTTGCTGCCTCACAGCGCCAGAGACCCGGGTTCAATCCCGACTAAGGGGGCTGTCTGTACAGAGTTTGTACGTTCTCCCCGTGACCTCATGAGTTTGTCGGCTAATTGGCTTGGTAAAATTGTAAATGATCCCTAGTATGTGTAGAAAAAGTGTTAAAGAAGGAACTGCAGATGCTGGAAAATCGAAGGTACACAAAAATGCTGGAGAAACTCAGCGGGTGCAGCAGCATCTATGGAGCGAAGGAAATAGGTAACGTTTCGGGCCGAAACCCTTCTTCAGACTGATAGGGGGTGGGGAGAAGAAAGGAAAAAAGGAAAAAGGCGGAGGAGGAGCCCGAGGGCTGGGGGAGGGGAGGAGACAACCAGATGGCTGATGAAGGGGAGGGGACAGCAAGGGCTAGCAGAATTGGGAGAATTCAATGTTCAGGCCCCCAGAATGTAGACTGCCGAAGCGGAATATGAGGGCACTTCAACTCCCCCTCCCATTCCATATCTGACCTCTCTGTCCTGGGTCTCCTCCATGGCCACAGCGAGCAACACCGTAAATTGGAGGAAATGCACCTCATATTCCGCTTGGGCAGTCTACATCCTAGGGGCCTGAACATTGAATTCTCCCAATTCTGCTAGCCCTTGCTGTCCCCTCCCCTTCATCAGCCATCTGGTTGTCTCCTCCCCTCCCCCAGCCCTCGGGCTCCTCCTCCGCCTTTTTCCTTTTTTCCTTTGTTCTCCCCACCCCCTATCAGTCTGAAGAAGGGTTTCGGCCCGAAACGTTACCTATTTCCTTCGCTCCATAGATGCTGCTGCACCCGCTGAGTTTCTCCAGCATTTTTGTGTACCTAGTATGTGTAGGATGTGCGGGGATCATTGGTCAGTGCAGACTCGGTGGGCCGAAGGGCCTGTTTCCGTGCTGCATCTCCAAACTAAGCTAATTGTGGGTGGCAAAGTTTTCTTCACACAATCTCTCGGGAAATATCACACATCAAAATTCTAATTCACAACCTATTTGAAAGCTTTGTTAAACAGCCATTTCTAATTTGCACATTATGGTCAACACAGGCTGTCATTTTCCTACTCAACAGTGGAGTTTTGTGAATTGCGATGTTTAAATGCTTTTACATTCATTAACTGACAAAATACATCAGCACGACGCAAGATTAAAGCCACAAGAGTAGTACGTGTGCCTGGGGTTATGGGGAGCAGGAGGAAGAGATACTGTAGATCAGCCATGATTGAATGGCAGAGTAGACGATGGGCCGAATGGCCTAATAAACTCCTATAAATTCAGAGGTTCTAAATCTAAGGCCAGAATTAGGCCATTCGGCCCATCATGTCTACTCCACCAGAGTCTGAAGAAGGGTTTCGGCCCGAAACGTTGCCTATTTCCTTCGCTCCATAGATGCTGCCTCACCCGCTGAGTTTCTCCAGCATTTTTGTGTACCTTCGATTTTCCAGCATCTGCAGTTCTTTCTTAAACACTATGTCTACTCCACCATTCAATCATGGCTGATCTATCTTTCCCTCTCATCCCCATTCTCCTGCCTTCTCCCCATAACCCCCGACACCCGCACTAATCAAGAATCAGTCAATCTTCGCCTTAAAAATATCCATTAACTTGGCCTCCGCAACAGTTTGTGGCAATGAATTCCACAGATTCACAGCTCCCTGGCTAAAGAAATTCCTCCTCATCTGCTTTCTAAAGGTACGTCCTTTTATTCTGATGTTGTGGCCTCTGGTCCTAGACTCTCCCACGAGTGGAAACATCCTCCCCACATCCACTCTATCCAGGCCTTTCACGATTCGGTAACTTTCAACGAGGTTTCCCCCCCTCATCCTTCCAAACGCCATTGACCGCAGGCCCAGCGCCTTCAAACGCTCGTCATATGTCAACCCAATCATTCCTGGGATAATTCTCCTGATATATCTTATGACCTTATGAAATTCTTGTCAGCAGGCATTACGAGAAAGGACGGCAATATGCCCTTCCCTCCGACTCCTAATCAATCAGCATCCTTTGTTTATGTAAATCCTACATTAAGCAACACTGGAATACAACAGAATACACAAGACAACAATATCCTAATTGTCTCTCCATTCTTGTAGAACAAAAGATAATAACGACTGATAAATGGTTTTCTGTTCCTGAACTCATCTCTGCATCCAATTACAATAACTCTGCTGACAGAACGTTTGTTTTCCAAACTGTTGACAATTTTCGCTGAAGAGAGCTGTATGAATATTTGTAATAATTGTTGTGATATATTGTTACAAATGGAATAAACATATCCTTAATCAAAGACGATGTAACATGTAATAATATCAGCAATGTTAACACATTTGTGCTGCTGCGATGTAATCCAAGTGTGTAAAGGGATGTACTGCAAGTCAATGATTTAGTGTAATTAGTTCTGCTTGCTCCTCTTACCTTAAATAGTCCATGCCTGGTGTTCTGTTGTCCTAACCACACACTGGTCCCTGGAGTGAGCGCTGACTGAGGAGTATCAATGACGCGCTCATAAATCCTATGGGAGGTGGGGGGGGAGGTGGGAGGTGGGGGAGAAAAAAAGACAAATATTTCTCAGGTCAAAAGTTGTAGCCAAAGACCTTTGCAAACCCACCAGATCATCACACACAACAGGCAATAGACAATAGGTGCAGGAGTAGGCCATTCGGCCCATCGAGCCAGCACCGCCATTCATTGTGATCATGGCTGATCATCCCCAATCAGTACCCCGTTCCTGCCTTCTCCCCATATCCCCTGACTCCGCTATCTTTAAGAGCCCTATCTAGCTTTCTCTTGAAAGTATCCAGAGAACCGGCCTCCACCGCCCTCTGAGGCAGAGGATTCCACAGACTGGTAGTAATGATATCCTGCTCGGAACAACAAGCTTTCCTCCCAAATCTGTTACCCGTAACTCCCAATCATTGGCGGGCCCCCCGTAACTGGCCTGACTCACGCCTGCCTGCAAACTCCCCTCCTCTACCTTTCTCTTCCCTCGCGGACAAAATGAATCGCTGCACCACCCAGTCCTGATGCCCACCGAACTCACCTGTGTTCTCCTCCTCTCAATTGCTGCAGGTATGCACTTCAAGACCTGGTTGTGCCACCAAGTAAACCGACGGACCCTGAGAAAGACTAGTCCTGCATGCTGACAAAGTAAAGGGCCTGTCCCACCAGCATGCGATTGCATGCGTCTAGCGCGACCAGACGTGGTCGCTTGAGGCGTACGGCCGCGCGGGGCCGGTCCCACTTCGAACCGCGGAGCCGTATGGAGTTGTGCGGGGCTGGTCCCGACATCGCGCGGGGCTCCGAAAATGCTGCACCGTCCTAAAATTCCGCGCGGCAACAGCCTGTCGGCCCGCCGGCGCATTGAGGCTGTACGCAGCGTCTTGACGTCGTACGCAGCGTCTTGACGGCGTACGCCTAGCGCGTGGCGTTGCACGATGACATCACCGCCCGGCGTGCCGTTGCGTGATGACGTCACCGCCATACGCCGTGCGACGTCCAAATTCAGTCGGCCCGCCTCCTGCCCAGCTGATTGGTGAGTATGATGTCGGGACCAGCCCCGCACAACTCCATACGCCTCCGCGGTTGGAAGTGGGACCGGCCCCGCGCGGCCGTACGCCTCAAGCAGCCACGTTTGGTCATGCTCGACGCATGCAATCGCATGCTGGTGGGACAGGCCCTTAAGCCTCAACGTTGCCACCTCTGAACACAAGGGACACACGGGGTCCCCACCGACCGGTTGTTTGAGGTTCTGCGGTGATGGCAGTACATCGTTAATGGCCCTCATAAGGACACATACACAACCCACCTCCATGCACCACAGGTCCCTCCAGCTGCACCTCCTCTCTACTACACTTTCCCAGTTCATCCACTTCTTCTTCTTCTTGCGTATGGCATGCACAATCTAAAGTTGTAAGACAACTTATTCTATTTGGTCTTATTTGACTGTGCACGCCAGGTTGATTGCATTCGTTGAAACAGGGCAGACCACGTGAAGGTTGCAATCTCCCACCCCAGTTCATCCACTGTCCCTGCTTAACCTGAGCTCCTGCCATTACACACCTCACTACTTGCTCCTGATGATGCACCTGCTCCACAACCAATTTCCTCCTCTCTGTCGGACCTGCCTTACACCTGTTGTGATGTTATCTTTACAATCAATCAGTTTGCTACTTTTAAAAAGGTAAGCCTCAATCTCTATCTCAAAACAACCTCTCCCTAACAAATGTATAAGTGAGAAAACAATGGGATTTAGTTTAGTTTAGCTTTTAGTTTGGGGATACAGCATGGAAACAGGCCCTTCGGCCCAACGAGTCCGCACCGACCAGCGAACCACTATCCTACACACACTAGAGACAATTTACAATTGACACTTATACCAGCCAATTAACCTACAAAACCTGTACGTCTTCGGAGAGTGGGAGGAATCCGAAAATCTCGGAGAAAACCCACACAGGTCACGGGGAGAACGTACAAACTCCATACAGACAGCACCGGTAATCAGGTTTGAACCTGGGTCTCTAGCGCTGTCAGGCAGCAACTCTACCGCTGCGACATCGTGACTGCCCATTAATTCTTTCAAGATTTAAGATGTTCAACAATTGCAATCGTTGAGGTCTCAATTACTGCCCAAGTTCTGAAGAAAATTCTAAAATGTAAATAGAGGTAAAGACTGGCCGGCACGGTGGCGCAGCGGTAGGGTTGCTGCCTTACAGCGCCAGTGACCCAGGTTCAATCCCGACTACGGGTGCTGTCTGTACGGAGTTTGTTCGTTCTCGCCGTGACCTGCGTGGGTTTTCTCCGGGATCTTCTGTGTCCTCCCACACTCCAAAGACGTGCAGGTTTCCGGGTTAATTGGCTTCAGGAAAGAGCCTGTCCAACTTGGGCGTCATTTGGGCGTCATTTACACGACATCATTTACGCGTCACGCCGAGCGCGTCATGATGAGCATTACACGCGCATGGTGCGTGGTGACGTAGGCAGTGACACGCGGTGGATTTTGGGATGTACAAGGATTTTGGGATGTACAAGGACTTTAAGACTGTTGCCTTCCATCACAATGAGGAGGTGCCTGGTAGACTCACTGTGGTGGATGTTACAGTTAACTGTGTCCATTGTGTGTTCTGTTGTTTTATTCTCTGTTATGACTGCAAGGTATTTAATTCCATTCAAACTAACAAGTTTGAATGACAATAAAGGATACTTTATACTTTATCTTCGCGCGCCATCTGCGTGACACGCAAATGACGCCCAAGTGGGACAGGCCCTTAAGATTCTAAAATTGGTGTGTGTGTGTGTGTGTGTGTGTGTGTGTGTGTGTGCGTGCGTGCGTGCGTGCGTGCGTGTGTGTGTGTGTGTGTGTGTGCGTGCGTGCGTGCGTGCGTGCGTGCGTGCGTGTGTGTGTGTGATAATATGTGATAATATGTGTGCTGGGATCGCTGGTCGGCCAGTACTCAGTGCTTATTGGTTCTTGGTTTCCTGTTCCTCCAAAAATATTCCAAATGGAGTTGGGCCGATGAGTGCTTTTCCGCGCTGTATCTCTAAACTAAACTAAACCAGTTTCACAGTCAGGTAGATTTATGTGTTTGCCTAAATCGTCCTCATAATTCATCAACTGTCATTGCCAGTCATTTAATTCTATAATAACAAGGCAGAAAGGCTGAATTATGAGCCGATCGCATAATCTGCTGCTCCCGTTAAGTAATAAAATCAACCGTCTACCTGGAGAAAGAGAAAATGTTTATTTTTACGGCTCATTTCACATTCTTTGAGAACTCCTTTGTGGTGTGTTAAGAGGTTATATTGTGGGTGCCGGCGGTCGGTCGAGGAGGGACCCTGCGTGGTGGGAGCCGCCAGGAACAAAGGGCGGTCACAGTGGCGCAGCGGTAGAGTTGCTGCCTTACAGCCAATGCTGGAGTAACTCCGGGTTCGATCCCGACTGTGGGTGCTGTCTGTACGGAGTTTGCACGTTCTCCCCGTGACCTGCGTGGGTTTTTCTCCGAGATCTTCGGTTTCCTCCCACACTCCAAAGACGCGCAGGTTTCTGGGTTACTTGGCTTGGTAAGTGTAAAAATTGTCCCCGGTGGGTGTAGGATGGTGCTAGTGTGCGGGGATCGCTGGTCGGCGTGGACCCGGTGGGCCGAGGGGCCTGTTTCCGCGCTGTATCTCGAAATTAAACAAAGGGGGCCCTTTGGGATTATAATGAACACCTTGTAACTGTCAACGCCCTTTCCATAGCGACTCTTTGCATACCTTGGGTGTGGCTCGCAAAACAAAGAATTTCACCGTGACATGTCACGTGATAATAAGGTGTCGTTCATTTATTCACACAACACCCAAATTGAACACAGCGCAGACCCACAATCAATAACGGGATGAATTCCACATTCTCCAATTGAAGGATAAATATATAACACAATAGCAGAGATAGATTCACTGTCTTAACTCCACCCCCCAAAGGTGGCACTGATCGAGTCATGGAATCTTACAGCACAGAAACAGGCCATTCAGCCCAACTTCTCAATGCCAACCAGGCAAGTGAGGCAATTAGGTCCAGCTCATTGCCTGCATTTGGCCCATACCCACCCCTCAGTCTGAAGAAGGGTCTCGACCTGAAACGTCGCCTATTCCTTCTCTCCATAGATGCTGCCTCACCCGCTGAGTTTCTCCAGCATTTTCTGTCTACTTTTGATTTTTCCAGCATCTGCAGTTCCTTCTCAAACACCCCCCTCTATATCAACCCGGCAAAAGCAAAATAGTGTGGGAAGGAACTGCAGATGCTGGTTTAAACCGAAGATAGGCGCAAAAAGCTGGAGTAACTCAGAGGGACAGACAGCATCTCTGGAGAGAAGGAATGGGTGACGCTTCGGGTCGAGAGCCTTCTTCAGACTGAGAGTCAGGGGGAGAGGGAAACTAGAAGAATGAAGAGGTACAGAACAAATCAGAGCCTGCACCGATGACCATGGAAAGGTGGGGTCCAAAGAAGGATCTCAACTCAAAATGTCGCCCATTCCTTTTCTCCAGAGATGTTGCCTGTCCCGCTGAGTTACTCCAGCATTTTGTGTCTGTCTTCAAGGAGGTGGTAGAGCCCACAATGGTCCATTGTTGGCTGTGGAAGAGGTGACACACACACACACACATGGGATAGGAACATTGAAACTAGCAGGACTGCCGTTTCAGTCACACAATGAGTGGACATTTCCCTTCAACAAACACCACAACTATCCGCTGCCCTGTCACATCCAGCTTGGGCAATGGATCTAATCTTTCATCAGTCAAATACTGCAGGGAACTTGACTGTGCCACAGTTAACCAGGTTGACAGCTGTCCCTTTTAACAAAGCGATCTGAAGCAAAAATCAAATTTGGAACCACTTGCAATCTCCATTTTAAATTAAACGCTCACACGTCACATTCATCTCACAGCATCTCTGACAATAATTCAATTTCAATTCATTGAGTTATCTCAGGCCAAAAGCACTTGGCCAACCTCATCATTAGAAACAGACAGTTGCGCCATCCACTCTGGTAAATTGATTATTTTTGTTTTTTGTCCTGTCTTGCTCTTACTTCTCAATTAATCTTCTCCCAAAATAAAAATGCAGCGAGTATATAAAGAGATTGGCAAATCAGGAATCCCTCCGTCCAATGCTGCTCCCGGCTCGCTGTTAACTACCTACTGCCAAAAGGACTATTGAAACAGGGCAGTTCAAAGCTTTCCTGGTCAGCTTCCGATCAGCAAGGCCAATTTAATTAAAGTCAACTAACTCTTTAGCAGGTGCTCACATTATTAACTGCCTGTCCCTCAGTTCCCCACTTAGTCCGGCTAAATAGTCCACCCGCTGATATCAATAGAGCAATCTTTGACTCCCACCCATCTTTTAAAGCCATCATCAAGGCTTGTTCGGAAGGGTTACTAAAATGTCTTCTGTTCAACAACCAGCCTGATCTCCACATAGTTTCACAGCTTGTGACCTTGTTCACCACAAAATGAATTTGCTCGTGACATTTGCTGCCTTACTTCGATGCGATAGACTCCAATGGAAAATGGACACAAATTGCTGGCGTAATTCGGCGGGACAGGCAGCATCTCCGGAGAGGAGGAATGGGTGACATGTTGGGTCCAGACCCTTCTTCAAATCTCCAGAGATACTGCCTGTCCCACTGATCTGAAGAAGGGTCTCGATCCCAAAACGCCTCCCATTCCTTCTCTCCAGAGATGCTGCCTTTCCCGCTGAGTTACTCCAGTATTTTGTGTCTATCTTCGGTGTAAGCCAGCATCTGCAGTTCCCTCCTACATAATAGACACTTGTCCACACCACCAAATCCAGATGCTCAGCACTGTTCAGTAACAAAGGTAGAAAAGCGTACCACAACATATACTATAAGGATAGCACAGCTGTTTGGAGATACAACACGGAAACTGGCCCTTTAACCCACCGGGCCCACGCTGACCAGCGATCACCCCGTATTCTAGCACTATCTACACATAATTGGGACAATTTACAATTTTACAGAAGGCAATTAACCTACAAACCTGTACGTCTTAGGAGTGTGGGAGGAAATCGGAGCACCCGGAGAAAACCCACACAGTCACGGGGAGAACGTACAAACTCCGTGCAGACTGCACCCGTAGTCAGGATCGAATCCGGGTCTCTGGCGCTGTGAGGCAGCAACTCTACCGCTGCGCCAGAGAGCAGCCTACTAAGTAGTACAGTTCGTGCATTGTGACCACGTGGGTTTTCTCCGGGTGCTCCGGTTTCCTCCCACATTCCAAAGACGTGCAGGCTTGTAGGTTAATTGGCTTTAGTGTAGTTTAGTTTTAGTTTAGAGATACGGCACTGAAACAGACCCTTCGACCCACCGAGTCCATGCCAACCAGCGATCCCCGCACACTAACACCATCCTACACATACTAGGTACAATTTTCACTTATACCAAGCCAATTAACCTACAAACATGTACTGGTGGGAAGAAACTAGAGATCCCGGAGAAAACCAACGCAGGTCACGTGGAGAACGTACAAACTCTGCACAGACAGCACCCGCAGTCAGGATCGAACCCGGGTCTCTGGTGCTGTGAGGCGCTGCACCACCCTGTCCCTAGGGTGCAGGATACTGGTGTACATTATCGCTGGTCGGCATGGAGTCGGTGGGCCGAAGGGCCTGTTTCCGCGCTGTATCTCCAAACTAAAGTTCTAGCCCTCCTAAGATTCCTCGACTCACAAAATCTATTATATCTGGCAAAATAGGATATATCGTAACTGCTTACATCTAAAGATCCAATTAAACAGGAGATTCACTCAAGCATTTTGATGCTCACGAACATCGATCTGACTATGTTTTTGCATCAGGATTTGTGTTCATGGGTGGTAATTATTGCATGTTCAGAGAAACTAATTTCACAGATTATGCACAAAAAGAAAATTAGTTCTCTTCATCTAGCATACTTAATACTTTCTTAAAATAGACAGTTCAAATATATTAACTGCAATACATAAAATATTACAATGTTTAAAAGGGTAGATTGAGAAATCTGTCAAATTTGGCACTTTTAATAATCATTTCTCAAACTGGTGTTAATATGGATTTCGACAGTAAAACTTCAGACAAACTGGTGCAATATTGATTGATGCTGTTAAGCAATGTTTAAATTGCTTTTTATATGGATTGAGATAACAGTCTTGGCTCAGCTGGTCGTGCTCAACTACGAATCTAAAGGTCATGACTGCAGGTCTCAATCTGGAGTCTGGAGAACAAGTTTAGTTTTGATCTTTTGTTTTGGAGATACAGCACGGAAACAGGTCGTTCGGCCCGCCGAGTCCTCGCCGACCGGCAATCCCCGCACATTAAAGGGCCTGTCCCACTGTTCGAACTAATTCAAGAGTTCTCCCAAGTTTCCCCTGATTCGAACTCGGAGAATTACGGTAATGGCCGCTCGTAGGTACTCGGGGCTCTCGTTGACATTTTTCAACATGTTGAAAAATCTTCACGAGACTTCACGAGCTTACTGCGTTTCCCGAGTACCTGCCGTTAGCGTTAC
>CM075979.1:4332193-4369989 GCA_038087875.1 Malacoraja senta
CCTTACCCGCGTCGGGTTCGATCCTTGCTACGGGTGCTGTCCTTAGAGCTTGTACTGTACATTCTCCCCGTGACCTGCGTGGGTTTTCTCCGGGTGCTCTGGTTTCCTCCCACACTCCAAAGACGTGCAGGTTTGTAGGCTAATTGGCTTTGGTAAAAATTGTAAATTGTCTCGAATGTGTGTGTGTGTAGGATAGTGCAAGAGTATTGGGATCGCTGGTCGGCGCAGACTCGGTGGGTCGAAGGGCTCATTTCCGCGCTGTATTTCTAAACTACTGCGCTCCCTTTATAGTGTATCTTCTCCGGGTGCTGTGGTTACCTTCCACGCACCAGGGACGTGCAGGTTTGCAGGTCAATTGTCTTACATAGATACATAGATACATAGAAAATAGGTGCAGGAGTAGGCCATTCGGCCCTTCGAGCCTGCACCGCCATTCAATACGATCATGGCTGATCATCCAACTCAGTATCCCGTACCTGCCTTCTCTCCATACCCCCTGATCCCTTTAGCCACAAGGGCCACATCTAATTCCCTCTTAAATATAGCCAATGAACTGGCCTCAACTACCCTCTGTGGCAGAGAGTTCCAGAGATTCACCACTCTCTGTGTGAAAATGTTTTTCCTCATCTCGGTCTTAAAGGATTTCCCCCTTATCCTTAAGCTGTGACCCCCTTGTCCTGGACTTCCCCAACATCGGGAACAATCTTCCTGCATCTAGCCTGTCCAACCCCATAAGAATTTTGTACGTTTCTATAAGATCCCCTCTCAATCTCCTAAATTCTAGCGAGTATAAGCCAAGTCTATCCAGTCTTTCTTCATATGAAAGTCCTGACATCCCAGGAATCAGTCTGGTGAACCATCTCTGCACTCCCTCTATGGCTATAATGTCCTTCCTCAGATTTGGAGACCAAAACTGTACGCAATACTCCAGGTGTGGTCTCACCAAGATCCTGTACAACTGCAGTAGAACCTCCCTGCTCCTATACTCAAATCCTCTTGCTATGAAGGCCAACATACCATTCGCTTTCTTCACTGCCTGCTGCACCTGCATGCCTACTTTCAATGACTGGTGTACCATGACACCCAGGTCTCGCTGCATCTCCCCATTTCCTAATCGGCCACCATTTAGATAATAGTCTGCCTTCCCGTTTTTGCTACCAAAGTGGATAACCTCACATTTATCCACATTATACTGCATCTGCCAAACATTTGCCCACTCACCCAGCCTATCCAAGTCACCTTGCAGTCTCCTAGCATCCTCCTCACAGCTAACACTGCCCCCCAGCTTAGTGTCATCCGCAAACTTGGAGATGTTGCTTTCAATTCCCTCGTCCAGATCATTAATATAAATTGTAAATAGCTGGGGTCCCAGCACTGAGCCTTGCGGTACCCCACTAGTCACTGCATGCCATTGTGAAAAGGACCCGTTTACTCCTACTCTTTGCTTCCTGTTTGCCAGCCAGTTCTCTATCCACATCAATACTGAACCCCCAATACCGTGTGATTTAAGTTTGTATCCTAATCTCTTATGTGGTACCTTGTCGAAAGCCTTCTGAAAGTCCAGATACAACACATCCACTGGTTCTCCCCTATCCACTCTACTAGTTACATCCTCGAAAAATTCTATAAGATTCGTCAGACACGATTTACCTTTCGTAAATCCATGCTGACTTTGTCCAATGATTTCACCACTTTCCAAATGTGCTGCTATCCCATCTTTAATAACTGACTCTAGCAGTTTCCCCACTACCGATGTTAGACTAACTGGTCTGTAATTCCCCGTTTTCTCTCTCCCTCCCTTCTTAAAAAGTGGGGTTACGTTTGCTACCCTCCAATCCTCAGGAACTACTCCAGAATCTAAAGAGTTTTGAAAAATTATCACTAATGCATCCACTATTTCTGGAGCTACTTCCTTAAGTACTCTGGGATGCAGCCTATCTGGCCCTGGTGATTTATCGGCCTTTAATCCATTCAATTTACCCAACACCACTTCCCGACTAACCTGGATTTCACTCAGTTCCTCCATCTCCTTTGACCCGCGGCCCCCTGCTATTTCCGGCAGATTATTTATGTCTTCCTTAGTGAAGACGGAACCAAAGTAGTTATTCAATTGGTCTGCCATATCCTTGTTCCCCATGATCAATTCACCTGTTTCTGACTGCAAGGGACCTACATTTGATTTAACTAATCTCTTTCTCTTCACATATCTATAAAAACTTTTGCAGTCAGTTTTTATGTTCCCTGCCAGTTTCCTTTCATAATCTATTTCCCTTTCCTAATTAAGCCCTTTGTCCTCCTCTGCTGGTCTCTGAATTTCTCCCAGTCCTCTGGTATGCTGCTTTTTCTGGCTAATTTGTACGCATCATCTTTTGCTTTGATACTATCCCTGATTTCCCTTGTTATCCACGGATGCACTACCTTCCTTGATTTATTCTTTTGCCAAACTGGGATGAACAATTTTTGTAGTTCATCCATGCAGTCTTTAAATGCCTTCCATTGCATATCCACCGTCAACCCTTTTAGAACTAATTGCCAGTCAATCTTGGCCAATTCACGTCTCATACCCTCAAAGTTACCTTTCTTTAAGTTCAGAACCGTTGTTTCTGAATTAACAATGTCACTCTCCATCCTAATGAAGAACTCAACCATATTATGATCACTCTTGCCCAAGGGGGCACGCACAACAAGTCTGCTAACTAACCCTTCCTCATTACTCAATACCCAGTCTAGAATAGCCTGCTCTCTCGTTGGTTCCTCTACATGTTGGTTTAGATAACTATCCCGCATACATTCCAAGAAATCCTCTTCCTCAGCACCCCTGCCAATTTGATTCACCCAATCTATATGTAGATTGAAGTCACCCATTATAACTGTTTTGCCTTTGTTGCACGCATTTCTAATTTCCTGTTTGATGCCATCCCCGACTTCACTACTACTGCTAGGTGGCCTGTACACAACACCCACCAGCGTTTTCTGCCCCTTAGTGTTTCGCAGCTCTACCCATACCGATTCCACATCCTCCAAGCTAATGTCCTTCCTTTCCACTGCGTTAATCTCCTCTCTAACCAGCAACGCTACCCCACCTCCTTTTCCTTTCTCTCTATCCCTCCTGAATATTGAATATCCCTGGATGTTCAGCTCCCAGCCTTGGTCACCCTGGAGCCATGTCTCCGTGATCCCAACTATATCATAATCATTAATTGCTATCTGCACGTTCAACTCATCCACCTTATTACGAATGCTCCTTGCATTGAGACACAAAGCCTTCAGGCTTGTTTTTACAACGCTCTTACCCCTTATACAATTATGTTGAAAAGTGGCTCTTTTTGATTTTTGCCCTGGATTTGTCTGCCTGCCACTTTTACCTTTCACCTTGCTACCTATTGCTTCCGCCCGCATTTTACACCCCTCTGTTTCTCTGCTCACCCATTTAAGAACTAGTTGTTCCTAGTTTGAAGGATAGTGCTAGTGTACGGGGATCTGTTGGTCGACACGGACTCAGTGGGTGGAAGGACCTCTTTTCACGCCGTTTCTCTTAACTAAACTAAACTCAAGTAACAAAATTGGGGGTAGACAAAAGTGCTGGAGAAACTCAGCGGGTGCGGCAGCATCTATGGAGCAAATGTTTAAGAAGGAACTGCAGATGCTGGAAAATCGAAGGTAGACAAAAGTGCTGGAGAAACTTAGCGGGTGCGGCAGCATCTGTGGAGCGAAGGAAATAGGCAACGTTTCGGGCCGAGTAGGAACCATTTCGATTAGATTAGATTAGATTAGATTTTATTACTTGTCATTTGAACCTCAGAGAGGCTCAAACGAAACTCCGTTTCCACAGCCATACAAACAAAACAATTCCTACACGACACACAAACAATTCAATTTACAGAAAAACATCCATCACAGTGAATCTCCTCCTCACTGTGATGGAAGGCAACGTCTTTTCTCTCCCCTGCACCATTTCTCTCCCGATGTTGGAGCCCCAGGCGGGTGATGGTAAGTCCCACGGCCATTTTAGGCCGCGCCGGGCGGTGTAAGGCCCCGCTTTTTCCGGGTTGTTCCAACCCCGCGACACGGGCTGGAGAAGTCGCGTTGCGGGAGCTCTGAAAAGCGGTCTCCCCCCGGACCCGCGAGCTCCCGATGCCCCAGTCCGCAGCTGGAGCCTCCGAGCTCCGGAGTGAGCAGCAGCGAGCCACCCCCGCTCCTCACGCTCCGAGGCCGGCCAGCCCCACGATGGTGAGTCCGCAGCTCCGCAGGCTCCGCAACCGGAGCCCCCAGGTCGTCCCGGTTGGAGGCCGCTCCACGGAGCAAGACCCCAACGACAACGGAGACCCGACCGGGAAAAGTCGGGTCTCCCGTGCAGGGAAGAAATGTTTTAAGTTTCCCCCTCCCCCCCCCCACATATACACAATTAAAACAGTACAAAAACCCCACAAACTACATTTAACTAGACAAATTTTTTTTTTAAAGACAGACAGGCTGTAGGGGCCTCTGCAGTAAACCTACGCCGCCCCACTTAAGGGTTTCGTCCCAAAACTTTGCCTATTTCCTTCGCTCCACAGATGCTGCTGCACCCGTTGAGTTTCTCCAGCACTTTTGTCTACCTTCGATTTTCCAGCATCTGCAGTTCCTTCTTGAACAAAATTGGGGGGAGTTTCGAATGATCTGTCTATTGACATTCTATTTAGTTTAGCAGTGTCACCTATTCCCTTTATCCAGAGACGCTGTCTCACCCGCTGAGTTACTCCGGTTTTAGTTTAGCTACTGTCCTTAACTCCGCACTGCGGGTCATCACAGCGACACTTAAGTCAACACCTTTGCAGTGGCTCCCTGTCCTCTCTCATATCGCCCCCTCCCAGCATACACAGAAGGCAGAGGATGTTGAAAGATTGGTCCCACCACCGAGGCTAACCCTGACCTTCCCATCCACGCTGACTTGAACAATCTGCCCAACATGCGTCTGATGTCCCGCAAACCCTTCTGGTCTTCCGCCAAATCCCTGGAAGACTTTGACTCCGAGACTGAGTGGCGCAGAGCCTGGAGAGATGCCAACACCAACAACGGAGAGGTCATCACAGACCCCACACAGTGAAACCACCGGGTTTTGACCTCCATCGCAAGCGACGGCTAACCCTGAACAGAATCCGCACCCTCCGTGCAAGAACAGCCCGTCACCTGCATCAGTGGGGGATGACAGACAGCCCTGCTTGCGACTGTGGACATCCAGACCAGGCCATCCCACACAATAGACAATAGGTGCAGGAGTAGGACATTCGGCCCTTCGAGCCAGCACCGCCATTCAATGTGATCATGGCTGATCATCCCCAATCAGTACCCCATTCCTGCCTTCTCCCCATATCCCCTGACTCCACTATCTTTAAGAGCCCTATCTAGCTCTCTCTTGAAAGCATCCAGAGAACCGGCCTCCACCGCCCTCTGAGGCAGAGAATTCCACAGACTCACAACTCTCTGTGAGAAAAAGTGTTTCCTCGTCTCCGTTCTAAATGGCTTACCCCTTATTCTTAAGCCCCTGTCCCACTGTACGAGGTAATTCACGAGTTCTCCCGAGTTTTCCCCTGATTTGAACTCGGAGAATGTCCGTAGCAGTTCGTGGATGTCTCGTTGCGGCTCGTAATGCTAACGGTAGGTACTCGGGGCATCCGGTAAACTCGTGACGTTTATTCATCCATGTAAAAAATGTCCATGAGTAAAAAAATACTCGTGATGAAAAAAATTGTTACTTTTTACTTGTACGAGCCGCTACGAGACATCCACGACCTCTTACAGATCCGCTATGGACATTCTCCGAGTTCGAATCAGGGGAAAACTCGAGAACTACCTCGTACAGTGGGACAGGGGCTTTAAACAGTGGCCCCTGGTTCTGGACTCAGCCAACATCGGGAACATGTGAATGACTGCAAACTGAGGCTTTTCCCTGGGGGCATCAAAGTCACCCACCCAGTCACTGATGCTGTCCTGGCCTGGATGTCTACCCTTGGCCTACAACTTTAGGCTGTGCACGCCATAGGCAAGAAGAAGATTTAGTTTAGCGCCAAGTCGAATTCCTAGCACCGTGCAAACCATGCGCCTCTTGCTGCAGATGCCATGATGTAGATCTTACCTGTTACAATCCACATGGAGCAAGAGGCGAGAGGCGCTGACAGAGAGCGCAATGCGATGCCACAGACCGTCGGCCAGTCGATACGGAAACACCTCAGTCCGGGATCTCCCGTTGAAACTGTAGTGATATCTTATCTCATCTCTTTGGCCGCTGCTCTCCAGTTCAAAATACCTGCAATGTGTGCAACAAGGGCAACGCTATTTAACAGCGGCATCCAGTGTAAACATTAAAGCATCACATCCATGGTGTATTTATTAAAACACTAATACGTTAAACAAGGCACACACGCCAAGTTATCAACTACAGCAGCTTATGCGGGTAACTCAGCGGGTCTGGCAGCATCTAAGGAGAACATGGATGGGGACATTCTGGGCCAAGACCTAGCTTGTGTAAATGTGTACATGTATAGAGGTATGTACAGTATATACAGTATATACCTACACATATGTGCCTACGCATATACTTTCTGACACTCTATTTAATTTAGCAGTGTCACCTCTGCCTATTCTCCAGAGATACTGTCTCTGGCATACCAGAGATGTTTGTACATACACACGTATATGTGGCTATCTATGAATATACACACACAACTTTTCTTTCTCTCGTTTATTATATTGTTCACAGTGTACCATGTTTACATATTCTGTTGTGCTGCAGCAAGTAAGAATGTCATTGTTCTCTCTCGGACACATGACAATAAAACACTCTTGACTCATAAGGTCATAAAGAATTAGGCTATTCGGCCCATCTAGTCTACTCCGCCATTCAATCATGGCTGATCTATCTCTCCCTCCTAACCCCATTCTCCTGCCTTCTCCCCATGCCCTACTAATCAAGAATCTATCTATCTCCGCCTTAAAATTATCCACTGACCTGGCCTTCACAGCCTTCTGTGGCAAAGAATTCCACAGATTCACCACCCTCTGACTAAAGAAATTTCTCCTCATCTCCTTCCTAAAAGAACGTCCTTTAATTCTGAGGCTGTGACCTCTGGTCCTAGACACTCCCACTAGTGGAAACATCCTCTCCACATCCACATCCAGGCCTTTCATTGTTCTGTACGTTTCAATGAAGTTCCGCCTCATTCTTCTAAACTCCAGCGAATACAGGCCCAGTGCCGACAAACGCTCATCATAGGTTAACCCACTCGTTCCTGGGATCTTTCTTGTTAACTCTTGACTCTTCTTCAGACTGATTGTAGTGGGGAACGGGAAACAGGGGAGAGGCAGGACAAAGCGCGGCAGGCAATAGGTCGACACTGGCGAGGAGGGGCTTTGATAGGCAGATGGTTGCAACAAAGGCCAGAGATAAGAACAGAAGACGTGAGACCGGTTTGAACAGTTGCGATTGTGAAGCCAGAAAGAGCAGTAGTAGGGAGGAGAAGTAGGGAGGAGAAGGGGGGAGGAGAGAGGGGGAGGGGAGGGGGGTGAAAGGGAAAATAGGTAGGTGTCCAGGTGGGGGCACAGAAGGAAGCAAGCTTTTAAGTGAGATGAGAGGTGACCTAAAATTGCAGAATTCAATATTCATGCCGTTGGGTTGTAAGCTACCCAAGTGTAATACGAGGAGCTAAAAACAGATTGTTCTTTAAGAAATTTCTGACCTCTGAGCTTTCTTTCCTAAAGAGAATAAAACCGCTGCACTTCTTTCTCACCCTGGCCACAAACTCTTTGAATCACTTCCCTCTGGAAGGCGACTCCGGACAGTCAAAGCTGCCACAGCCAGACATGGGGTTAGGTTAGGTAAGGGGGAGGTGCAGCGAGACCTGGGCGTCCTTGTACACCGGTCACTGAAAGTTGGCTTACAGGTACAGCAGGCAGTGAAGAAAGCTAATGGAATGTTGGCCTTCATAACAAGAGGATTTCAGTATAGGAGTAAAGAGGTTCTTCTGCAGTTGTATAGGGCTCTGGTGAGACCACATCTGGAGTATTGTGTACAGTTTTGGTCTCCTAATTTGAGGAAGGATATCCTTGTGGTTGAGGCACTGCAGCGTAGGTTCACGAGATTGATCCCTGGGATGGTGGGACTGTCATATGAGGAAAGATTGAAAAGACTAGGCTTGTATTCACTGGATGAGGTGGAATCTTATAGAAACATATAAAATTATAAAAGGACTGGACAAGCTAGATGCAGGAAAAATGTTCCCAATATTGGGCGAGCCCAGAACCAGGGGCCACAGTCTTAGAATAAAGGGGAGGTCATTTAAGACTGAGGTGAGAAAAATGTTTTTCACCCAGAGAGTTGTGAATTTATGGAATTCCCTGCCACAGAGGGCAGTGGAGGCCAAGTCATTGGATGGATTGAAGAGAGAGTTAGATAGAGCTCTAGGGGCTAGTGGAGTCAAGGGATGTGGGGAGAAGGCAGGCACGGGTTATTGATAGGGGACGATCAGCCATGATCACAATGAATGGCGGTGCTGGCTCAAAGGGCCGAATGGCCTCCTCCTGCACCTATTTTCTATGTTTCTATGTTTCTAATAACAGTTTATTTCCCACGAGTAGTTGCTCTACTCAATAACCAAAAATCTGAAGTCTCCTTTTGCTCTGGTATTTTATTTAATTTACATGTTTAATCGATAATGTTTTATTATTAATGTTTAATGTTTTATATGTCTTTCCTAACTGTCACTGTATGTCATGTTGTCACTTGCGGGCGGAGCACCAAGGCAAATTCCTTGTATGTGAATACTTGGCCGATAAACTTATTCATTCATTCATTCATTCATTTTTCAAGTCCTTTCAATCACACTGAATTCCTGCTTACAACTGGTGACAAGATGCAAGATTATCCTCACACAGAGGCAGAAAAATCATCTCCCTGAATGTATTTTTAATATACAGTACAACGGCAGAAGTAAATATTGTATTCCACATGGAAAGGAGTGTTTTCATGGTTTAAAGGAACTCTAAATATGGGAAGAAATGGAGACAAGCTCTTTGAATCCAGCTGCAATTAGAGTCACAAAGGAATCGATAAATTAATTAGAGTGCCACCATTCAATGTGAAAGCTAAGGCTGATATGGTTCAGAACATCATAAGACATGGGAGCAGAATTAGGCCGTTCGGCCCATCGAGTTTGCTCCTCCATTTGATCACGGCTGATCTATTTTTCTTTCTCAAACCCCATTCCTCTGCCTTCTTCCCTCCGCGGCAAGGCGGCAGCTCTACCGCTATGCCACCGTGCCGATTCATCTTGTCCAGAGATGCTGCCTGACCTGCTGAATTACTCCAGCACTTTGTGGTGAATCTGTGGAATTATGTGCCACAGAAGGCTGTGGGGGCCAAGTCATAATTTTGATAATTTTGTGGATAATTTTGAGGCAGAGACAGATAGATTCTTGATCAGTACGGGTGTCAGAGGTTATGGAGAGAAGGCAGGAGAATGGGGTTAGGAGGGAGAGATAGATCAGCCATGATTGAATGGCGGAGTAGACTTGATGGGCCGAATGACCTAATTCTCCTCCTAATCCTTATGACCTTATGACTTTATGTTTTTTTGTGTACGAACCAGCGTCTGCTGTTCCGTGGTTCTAGCATAGCCATCGTGTTCTGCTGACCTGCACCTTTGCTGCCCTCTGTCTCTCTGCTCTGTCTCCCATGTTTGAACACCCCAGGCTAATCTCCTTCATTCTTTTTTACGCTCAGGCATTTGTTCTTTGCTTGACTTTGACTCTCAAACTTCACTAAGACCAAAGAGCTGAAAGTGGACTTGGCACAAAGCAGGACAAAGACCTACAAACCTGCCCATGTCGATGAGGAGAGGGTTAAAAACTTCATTGTCCTGGGCGCGCACATCTCTGAAGATCTGTCCTGGACCCAGTGCACTGGTGCAATCACAAAGTAAGCACATCAACGCCTCTATGTCCTTGGAAGGTTGAGGAGATTCAATAGACAATAGACAATAGGTGCAGGAGTAGGCCATTTGGCCCTTCGAGCCAGCACTGCCATTCAATGTGATCATGGCTGATCATCCCCAATCAGTACGCCTTCTCCCCATATCCCCTGACTCCGCTATCTTTAAGAGCCCTATCTAGCTCTCTCTTGAAAGCATCCAGAGAACCGGCCTCCACCGCCCTCTGAGGCAGAGAATTCCACAGACTCACCACTCTCTGTGAGAAAAAGTGTTTCCTCGTCTCGGTTCTAAATGGCTTACTCCTTATTCTTAAACTGTGGCCCCTGGTTCTGGACTTTCGGTATTTCACCAAACACTCTCTTGAACCTCAACAGTAGGGAGTATATTGACTGGTGACATGACGGCCCGGCAACTCGACCACACAGGAACGAAGAAGACTGTAAATAATGGTGAACACTGGCCGATCCTTCACGGGTCCCGACCTGCCCACCATCGAAGGGATGGATCTACAGGAGTCACTGCCTCAAAAAGGCAGCCAGCGTCATCAGAGACCAACACCACCCTGGCCACGCTCTAATTTCACCCCTGCCATCGGGAGAGAAGAAGGTACAGGAGGCTGAAAACTGTAACGTCCAGGTTCAGGAACAGCTTCTTCCCGACAACCAGGCTATTAAACACGACAACCTCCAAATAGGCTTGGGGGCATTCTTTTTTACTTTTGCACTATTATTGCCTGCCTACCACAACCAGAGAGCAATGCTAAACTAACATCTACCTCATTGGTGACCCTCAGTCTGAAGAAGGGTCTCGACCCGAAACGTCGCCTATTCCTTCTCTCCATAGATGCTGCCTCACCCGCTGAGTTTCTCCAGCATTTTCGCCTACCTTCGATTTTTCCAGCATCTGCAGTTCTTTCTTACACTCGGATTATCCTTGATCGGACTCCGCTGGCTTTGCACGAGACGTTATTCCCTTATCATGCATCTGTGCACATGTAAATGGCTCGATTGTAATCATGTATTGTCTTTCCGCTGACTGGATAGCACGCAACAAAAGCTTTTCCCTGTACCTCGTTACACATGACAATAAACTAACCTAAAAATGGGTCTCGACACAAAACGTCACCTATTCCTTCGCTCCATAGATGCTGCCCCACCCGCTGAGTTTCTCCAGCATTTTTGTCTACCTTCGATTTTTCCAGCATCTGCAGTGCTTTCTTAAACATATATGTATTTGCCTGTGCCTTTTGTATATACTGAATGGGTTTTACAGAGTACTATCTTTACCTGTCTGGAGAGAAGGAATGGGTAGCACTCAGACTGAAGAAGGGTCTTGACCCAAAACGTCGCCCATTCCTTCTCTCCAGAGATGCTGCCCGTCCTGCTGAGTTACTCCAGCATTTTGAGTCTACCTTCGATTTAAACCAGCATCTGCAGTTCTTTCCTACGCATGATTACATATCTGTGATGCTGCTGCAAGAACAAACTTTATTGTTCCGTTTTGGGACATATGACAGTAAAACATTCGACAGGCTAGATGCAGGAAAAATGTTCCCAATGTTGGGCGAGTCCAGAACCAGGGGACTTTAGAATATAGGGGAGGCCATTTAGGACTGAGGTGAGAAAAAACGTTTTCACCCAGAGAGTTGTGAATTTGTGGAATTCCCTGCCACAGAGGGCAGTGGAGGCCAAGTCGCTGGATGGATTTAAGAGAGAGTTCGATAGAGCTCTAGGGGCTAGAGAAATCAAGGGATATGGGGAGAAGGCAGGCACGGGTTATTGATAGGGGACGATCAGCCATGATCACAATGAATGGCGGTGCTGGCTCGAAGGGCCAAATGGCCTCCTCCGGCACCTCATTTCTATGTTTCTACGACTCTTGCTCCTATTTTGTCCCAAATATATTTCCTCCAGATTGCCGTCCGAATGCACCCTTCTATATTTGAACTCTGCAGCGATGCTCGAAGGAGTGGGGTGATACGGATCAGCTTCACCGGAATCTTACAGCCGAGCAAAGTACTCAGCGAGAGAAAAGATTCAGGTCAGACAGAGAGACACACACAAAAGAAATCTAGACCATTTTCCATGTGACGAGAGATTTAAAAAAAAATGATGAAACTTTTACACAGAGAACGCTGGCATTAATTTAAAATTGACAGCTGAAAATGAAAGCAAACTCAATAATTCAACAGAGGAAAGTAGGGCAAAGCTAATGTGAAGCAGAGGCTGAGAATAAAATATAGATATCTATTGGGTCATCAGTTATCATGGGAAGGCGCATTGGGAATATAACTGGTGGACTACACTGTCACTGTCTACAGACACAGCCTGCAGCCAAAGTACACCATGTGGCACATACGCAAATGTAAACCATTGTACTAACTATACACACGTTCATAAGTGATAGGAGCAAAAATTAGGCCATTCGGCCCATCAAGTCTACGCCATTTCAATCATGGATGATCTATCTCTCCCTCCTAACCCCATTCTCCTGCCTTCTCCCCCATAACCCCTGGCATCCGTACTAATCAAGAATCCATCCATCCATCTCCACATTAAAAATATCCATCAAATTGACCTCCACACCCATCTGTGGCCATGAATTCCACAGGTTCACCACCCTCTGACTTGAGAGATGCAGATACAAAGACGTCTATCTAGAAATCTCTAGCACCCCAAGGCAAAATGCTCGCTGCGACGTGCAATGCAAGGAATATTTCCGCTCTGAACACTAATTCGCAAACGCGACAAAATTAGTTTTCTTCCTTTATTTAGACTTTCCCCACAGAGACGACTTCACGGGTCGAGAGCCTTGGCGTTGGCTGCACCGAGCTTCAGTGAATCCTCCTTATAATAATCCGTGGCCTGAAATGTTTGGGTGGCATCACCACCTCAGGTTCCTGGTAACAAATACCATTCCTGACGGGTTGCCGGGAGAGGCAAGCGGCAAGAATGTTTTATTGTCACATGTCCCAGATAGAACAATGACAATCTTACTCGCAGCAGAACAACAGAATGTGTAAACATAGTACACTGTAAACAATATCATAAACGAGAAAATGTTCAGTCTGTGTATATGTATACACACACACACGCACGCACGCACGCACGCACGCGCGCACACGCGCACGCACGCACGCGCGCACGCGCGCACACACGCACACACACACACACACACACACACACACACACACACACACACACACACACACACACACACACACACACACATACACTCCTGCTCTCCCCGACATCAGTTTGAAGAAGGATCTCGACCTGAAATGTCGCCCATTCCTTCCATCCAGAAATGCTGCCTCACCCGCTGAGTTACTCCAGCATTTTGTGTCTACAAACACACACATACACACACACACACACACACAGATACACACACACACACGCACATACACACATACAGATACACACACAGATACACACACATATATACACACACACACACACACACATGTATACACACACACGTATATATCCACGCACATATATACACACACACATATGTACACACACATACATATATATATACACACACATACACACAGATACACACACATAGATACAGACACACACAGATACACAAATATATATACATGCATATATACATACATGCACACACATATATACATACACACATATATACATACACACACACACACATATATACACACACACACATATGCGTACACACATATGCGTACACACATATGCGTACACACATTTCTATACACACACACAAACACACACACACACACACACACATAAAAACAAAGAATAGTGCAAAAAGACAAAACTGATGCAACTTGCCGGCACCCGTCATAGTCGCAGCAGGTCTCCGAAAATGTTCAACACGTTGAAAATCCAGCGGCGATCAGAACAAGGTACGACTCTTTGGGCGACTACTCACGACCATACAGGCTTCACCCCGCGACATGTCGTCAGGGTGTGTCTCTATGGCCGTGAGTCGTCTCCTCAGTCACCCAAAGAGTCGTAGCGTCTTTCTGGTCACCACTGGATTTTCAACATGTTGAAAATTTTCAGCGACCTATGACGGGTGCCGGCAGTCGCCGAAAAAGTCTCGTAAGTGGGACAGGCCCTTACCGCTATCCTACATGCACTGGTGACAAAGTTACATTTATAACCAAGCCAATCAATCTACAACCCTGTACGTCTTTGGAGCGTGGGAGGAAACTGAAGATCTCAGAGAAAAACCCACGCGGGTCACGGGGGAGAACGTACAAACAGACAAGCACCCGTAGTCGGGATCGAACCCGGGTCTCCGGCGCTGCGAGCGCGGCAAGGCAGCAACTCGACCGCTGGTTCACCGCCACCAGTTGTCACCTTGTTAATGCAATCACCGTCACTTGTACAATGTGAGGGGAAACGGGTTAATATTCAATTAAAGCGTTCAAAACCGACAAACCGAGACGAATCGATCGGACTCGCTTTGATTATAAAAGGTTGGCGAGTTCCACCATTCACAATGCTGCTGGATAATGGCAGTTCATTTTCTAACACAATCTAAATCAATAGAAGAATTGCCATGGTTTATGAAAGTAATAAGAGATGTAACTACCTGCTGCTGGGGGTTTGTGTTTTCTCTGCTGTGGGAAGCGTGACACTTGTCCAAGAAGCTGAACCTAAATGGGTTGTCATTTATCTCAACGGTGAAGCAGCCTGGAATCTAGCAATATCATCACCAATATTCATCAATGGTGCACAAAGGTGTCCTCAGATTTCCATTCCGCCTCTCTGTCTAATGAACACAGGTACATTTCACATGAGGAGAGAAAGGGGAAGTGTTCTCCACCTGCAGGCGACATGATTTATTTATGCTCCAGGAATCAATCTATGCACACGGACTAGGCTGCCTCTTCAACCGGCAAGGACGTCAGGGGACTGGAGTAAGCCCCTCCGCGCCTCAAAGCTGCCCCGCCAAAATACTGCTGGCCGATCTTGCCTCGGTTCCCCTCGCACTCAGTTCACCCTTGCCGCCGGGAAGAAGGTACAGGAGCCTGAAAACTGTAACGTCCAGGTTCAGGAGCAGCTTCTTCCCAACAGCCATCAAGCTACCAAGCACGACAACCTCCAAATAAGCTCTGAACTACATAGACTTGGGGGCATTGGTTTTGTCGTTTTGCTATTTTATAGACAATAGACAATAGTTGCAGGAGTAGGCCATTCGGCCCCTCGAGCCAGCACCGCCATTCAATGTGATCATGGCTCACCATCCCCAATCAGTACCCCGTTCCTGCCTTCTCCCCATATCCCCTGACTCTGCTATCTTTAAGAGCCCAATCTAGCTCTCTCTTGAAAGTATCCAGAGAACCGGCCTCCACCGCCCTCTGAGGCAGAGAATTCCACAGACTCACAGCACTCTGTGAGAAAAGGTGTTTCCTCATCTCCGTTCTAAATGGCTTACCCCTTATTCTTAAACTGTGGCCCCTGGTTCTGGACTCCCCCAACATCGGGAACATGTTTCCTGCCTCTAGCGTGTTCAAACCTTTAATAGTCTTATATATTTCAATAAGATTCCCTCTCATCCTTCTAAATTCCAGAGTATACTGGAATATATACTAGATATATATATCTATATCTTATATATCCATATATATATCTCTCTCTCTATATATCAATCAATCTATCTATCTATCTATCTATCTATCTATCTATCTATCTATCTATCTATCTATCTATCTATCTATCTATATATCAATCTATCTATCTATCTATCTATCTATCTATCTATCTATCTATCTATCTATCTATCTATCTATCTCTCTCTCTCTCTCTCTCTCTATCTATCTATCTATCTATCTATCTATCTATCTATCTATCTCTCTATCTATCTATCTATCTATCTATCTATCTATCTATCTATCTATCTCTCTATCTATCTATCTATCTATCTATCTATCTATCTCTCCATCTATCTATCTATCTATCTAATAGCAAAAAGGGGATATGCTGGAGGTTACCTAATATTGGAGAATTCAATGTTCCTTCATCAGCTTCTCCTGACCAGTAACACCGTGATGGAAACGGCT
Source organism: Malacoraja senta (assembly GCA_038087875.1). NCBI lineage: Eukaryota > Metazoa > Chordata > Chondrichthyes > Rajiformes > Rajidae > Malacoraja > Malacoraja senta. The sequence goes on from CM075979.1 coordinate 4,348,220, forward strand.
GTCAGAAGTATAATCAAATGACACTAAATCACCGACAACCTGCCCACTGACGATTGTTTGAAGTGCTGCCAAGACCACTCAGCTCCATATTAATCACAACCCTGATTCAACTCAACTTGCATGAGCTATCATTTCCAGGGGTGTGGTGAGAAGCACCGACACTTGCCCCCAAAAGCAGCAACTAATCGAACACCAGTAAAATACATCGAACTGAAGTCAATTGGGATCAAAGTGAAAACTCTCCATGAGTCACGCCTGCCTTAAGCAAAGATGGTTGTGATTGTAGACACTCGACGCTGGAGTAACTCAGCGGGACAGGCAGCAACTCAGGGTATGTCCACATCTTTCCTGCAATAGGTTGACCAGAACTCTATCCAATACTCTAAATGCAGTCTAACCAAAGTCCTATAGAGCTGCATTGTAAGTAAGTAAGTAAGTTTATTGGCCAAGTATTCACATACAAGGAATTTGCCTTGGTGCTCCGCCCACAAGTAACAACATGACATAGTGACAGTTACGAATGACTCAGAAAACACTAAACATTAAACTCTTTTAATTCATGTCAAGAACAATAGACTTATACCGAATGGACTGTAAAAATATCCATTGAGCAATGACGTCCTACTCAATGGACAGAGCTCAAATCCAGTCGTTAAGACATGAGAGACTAGTTTAGTTTAGAGATACAGCGTGGAAACAGGCCCTTCGGCCCACCGAGTCCGCACCAACCAGCGATCGATCCCTGCGCACTAACGCTATCCTTCACACACTAGGGACAATTTACAATGGTATCAAGCCAATTAGCCCACAAATCTGTACGTCTTTGGGGTGTGGGAGGAAGCCGGTGATCCCGGAGAAAACCCACGCAGGTCACGGGGAGAACGTACAAACTCCTACAAGCAACTGTGCCACCCTATCTCCCCCTACCCCTCCTCTTCCATTGATCCGTCCTTCCTGACTGATAACAAGATCAGATAGAGTTTCCTCGCTGATGGCATTGACTGAAGATCGCAATCGCCAAGCCATACATTTCTCAACAGACACCACAGAGTGTGGCTGATAGGAAGGTCAGACTACAGGTGTCTTGGTCTTCCTTGCATTCCTTGTCTGCTGCTATTCAGCCTTAAGAGCGAGACATTCGCCATCGGAATGGAGTCGACACTACCTCGCAAGATGGTGCTGGGCACTCTTGTCCTGGGTTGGTATCTCTTGTGTGGGAGCAACATAGCACAATGTGATTAGCAGAATGGATAGGGAACCATGTGGTTTATATTGAGGCATAGTCATAGAGTCATACAAACGAGGAAACAGGCCCTTCGGCCCAACTAGCCCGCACCGACCAACATGCCCCATCTACACTCGTCCCATCTGCTGCATAGTGGAGGCCAATTCTCTGGATGCTTTCAAGAGAGAGTTAGAGAGAGCTCTTAAAGAGTCAGGGGATATGTCGAGAAGGCAGGAACGGGGTTCAGATTGTGGATGATCAGCCATGATCATATTGAATGGCGGTGCTGGCTCATAGAAACATAGAAAATAGGTGCAGGAGGAGGCCATTCGGCCCTTCGAGCCAGCACCGCCATTCATTGTGATCATGGCTGATCATCCCCAATCAATAACCCGTGCCTGCCTTCTCCCCATATCCCTTGATTCCACTAGCCCCTAGAGCTCTATCTAACTCTCTCTTAAATCCATCCAGTGACTTGGCCTCCACTGCCCTCAGTGGCAGGGAATTCCATAAATTCACAACTCTCTGGGTGAAAAAGTTTTTTCTCACCTCAGTCTTAAAAGGCCTCCCCTTTATTCTAAGACTGTGGCCCCTGGTTCTGGACACGCCCAACATTGGGAACATTTTTCCTGCATCTAGCCTGTCCAGTCCTTTTATAATTTTATATGTTTCTTTAAGATCCCCCCTCATCCATCTAAATTCCAGTGAATACAAGCCTAGTCTTTTCAATCTTTCCTCATATGACAGTCCCGCCATCCCAGGGATCAATCTCGTGAACCTACGCTGCACTGCCTCAATCACAAGGATGTCCTTCCTCAAATTAGGAGACCAAAATTGGACACAATACTCCAGATGTGGTCTCACCAGAGCCCTATACAACTGCTCGAAGGGCCGAATGGCCTACTCCTGCACCTATTGTCTATTTGGCCCGTATTCCTCTAAACCCATCCTATCCATGTACCTACCTAATTGTTTCTTAAACGTTGCAATAGTCCATGCCTCAACTACCTCCTCTGGCAGTTTGTTCCATACAACCAACACCCTTTGAGTAAACAGATTGCCCCTCAGGTTCCTATTAAATCTTCCCACTCTCTCAGCTTAAACCTACATACTCTGGTTCTCAAATTCCCCATACTGTGAGTGAAAGACTGTGCATTCACCCTCATGGTCTTGTACACCTCTATATGATCACCTCCTCATCCCTGCGTTCTCGGGAATAAAGCACGAGCACGCTCAAGGTTCTAGGGGCAGAATTAGGTCATTCGGCCCATCTAGTCTACTCCACCATTCAATCATGTCTGATATATAGCACAGGCTGTGCAGCACAGGCAAGATCCTCGTTAAATCTATGCGAAAACTCCTCGTTAAATCTTTTCTGCACCCTTTCCAGCTTAACATCATCTCGGAACCAGAGATATCTTGATGCCTGATATTCGTCTTGTTCTTTTCATTAGCAGATCAACCATTTCCTTTCAGCTCTGACAAATTATTAACTGGCATTTTTACCTCTGATAAAGTCTAAAGGATTTGCAAGCTTCTCATTTATTCCTGTCTCCTCGGCAGTATCAGCTGACAAGATACACACAATGCAACGTCAAGTTTGGCATGAAGGCCTAATCCTTGCTGCGTCTGAAACTGTACACGAGTAAATCATAATTAGAAGATAATTTATTGATGTAATTAAAAATCTAGCATCTGGCACAGATCCCACGAGTAGAAAGTTCAAGCATGGTGATGAATTTTGAATATCAAATTTAATAAATATTAAAATTCTTTGTGGTTTTCCTTTAAAACCAAATTATTTCATGCAATATGTTCATTCCGAGCAACAGTGTCAAATTCCCTGTGGAGTCACAGAGTCATACAGCGTGGAAAGAGGCCCTTCAGCCCAACTTGTCCATGCTAGATCTATGTCATGGGGCTGTCCCACTTCGGCCATTTTTCAGCAGACTGTCAGCAAATGTCAAGTTGCCGGCAGTGGCCTGAAAAACCGGCAACTGGAACGGCGACTGTCAGAGTGGAACACGCACGCACACACACACACACACACACACACACACACACACACACACACACACACACACACACACACACACACACACACACACACACACACACACACACACACACACACACACACACACACACACACACACATATTGCTTCCTTCTCCAGCACGTTATGCAGGCGGGGGACAGGGCAAGCGGGGGGGTGCGCTGTCTGAAAAATTCACACGGTGCAAACCCAAGGTGAAACAGACACACACCGCGATGAACAGGAAGGTTGGCGCTGTAAAAAGACGGCTAAATCACAGTGTACGGTACTCCTTTAAAAGAGGGAGGGCGAGGGGGTGGGGGGGGAGAGAGGGGGGAGAAGGAGTGGAGACAACTTTTAGGAAGCCAGAGATACACGGCTGTGAAGCTCGGCGGACATTTAACATTACCGGTCGGTTATCTTTGGTTCTGAAAACTACTGCTTACTTTTTTTTTCCCCCAATGAGCAAATAAAATTCACCAGTCAACACCGGCTACAACCTCCGAGAACCTTCGACCTCCTGGCAACCCACTAGGACCTCCTGTCGACCCACCTACGGCTCGAGAATTCTCGCTACTCTCCATGGCGGCTTCATTCTAGTCGCCGCTAATGTTTCAACATGTTGAAAATTTCACGGTGACCATAATGAGGCCGCGACCAGTTCCCAGAATGCGGGAACTCCTCACGACCATGAAGGCGACTCCTCGGCAACCACCAGCGAACATGTGGCGACCATGTGGAGACCGCATAGTCTCCTGCAGTCGCCTAAAAAGTCGCCAAAGTGGGTCAGGCCCATAAGTACTTGAGCAAGGTGCAGAGATATCTGAGGTTGTTGCCAGGACCTGATTTCTTTAGTTTAGAGATACAGCGTGAAAACAGGCCCTTCGGCCCACCGAGTCCGTGCCGACCAGCGATTCCTGTTGCGACACTTGAGGAGACGCCGAGCGTCAATACGTCGTCACGCCGCATCACGCCACGATTTTTTCGGTGACCTGATACGTCAGTCAGTGATGCCGACAGTCGCCGAAAAAAGTCGCCAATAGGGACAGGCCCTTTAACAAACCTTGAAACTTGAACCTTGAACCTGTATGTCTTTGGCGTGTGGGAGAAAACCTGAACACCCGGAGAAAACCCACGCAGGTCACGGGGAGAACGTACAAACTCCGTACAGACAGCACCCGTAGTTAGGATGGAACCTGGGTCACTGGTGCTGTGAGGCAGCAGTTCTGCCGTTGTGCCACTGTGTCGCCCAAAGAAACATTCCCTTGTACGTTCACAATGTCAGTAGACAATAGACAACAGGTGCAGGAGCAGGCCATTCGGCCCTTCGAGCCAGCACCGCCATTCAATGTGATCAGTAAGCATTTGTGTATCGAACTGCATCCAAAGAATCAAATTCTCTTCCAGACCGAATGCTAATTAAATCATTGGATGCCTCATTAAAACTAATCCTTTCTTTCCCTTCAATAATCAACCCTTGCCTTTTAAGTTTTCAGTACAGTTTCAGTTCAGTATATTGTCACGTGTACCGAGGTACAGTGAAAAGCTTTTGTTGCGTGCTAACCAGTCAGCGGAAAGACAATACATGATTACAATCGAGCCATTTACAGTGTACAGATACATGATAAGGGAATAACGTTTAATGCAAGGGTAAAGCCAGCAAAGTCTGATCAAGAATAGTACGAGAGTCCCCTATGAGGTAGATAGTAGTTCAGGACTGCTCTCTGGTTGTGGTAGGATGGTTCAGTTGCCTGATAACAGCTGGGAAGAAACTGTCCCTGAATCTGGAGGTGGGTGTTTTCACACTTCTGGACCTTTTGCCCGATGGGAGAGGGGAGAAGAGGGAGTGGCCGGGGTGAGACTGGTCCTTGATTATGCTGCTGGCCTTGCCGAGGCAGCGTGAGGTGTAGATGGAGTCAATGGGAGGGAGGTTGGTCTGTGTGATGGTGTGATTTTGAGCTGTGCTTCCATGAATGTAAACAAGGATGCTCCTATTTGAACCTTCCATTACAGATTAGATGCAGGCCCTTCAGCCCATCAGCCCTGCTTGCATTGAGCAAGCCTTCGCACCAATCCCATTTTTAATCCTTCCCACATTCACCTCCCCTTTCCTGTCATTCATGTACATGCTAGGGTTTATCTACAGTTGCAAATACCCGACCCAATCGACACGCCATTGGGATGTGGCAGGAAACCAAAGCTCTGGAGGACATCCAGAATGGAACATGCAAACTCCTCACAGACTGCATCAGAGGATTAGGCTGATGGGGATGCAAGGCAGCAGCTCTACCAGCTGCACCACTGTGGTATCCATCACCCTTGGAAATGGAGGTTAAGATTCCGATGTAGTGACAAAATGAGAACTCTTAAGGCAACAGAAGCTGGTTTTGAGATTAAAATGAATATTCACTCCATGATCAGATTGAATGGCGGTGCTGTCTTGAAGGGCCGAATGGCCTACTCCTGCACCTATTGTCTAAAGTCTTTATGCCCAGCATACATTTCTGCTTAGAACATGTCGGGAATAGCCAGCTATAGTCTCATCGTCTTGCTGGGACTGACAGTGCCGTGGGAGGACCGTCTGGAGGAGGCCCACGAGAGGAAGATGATCAAGTACGAAGAGCTGGTCATAGACTGGCGTTCGCAGGGCTGGAAGGCAAGGTGTCTGCCCATCGAGGTTGGCTGCAGAGGTTTTGCAGGGCAATCGCTCCACAAAGCCTTGAGCATCAACGGAATGGAGAGGAGAAGGGCCATAAAGAACACCACAGAGGCAGCGGAGAAACATAGAAACATAGACAATAGGTGCAGGAGGATGCCATTCGGCCCTTCGAGCCAGCACCGCCATTCATTGTGATCATGGCTGATCGTCCCCTATCAATAACCCGTGCCTGCCTTCTCCCCATATCCCTTGACTCCACTAGCCCCTAGAGCTCTATCTAACTCTCTCTTAAATCCATCCAGTGACTTGGCCTCCACTGCCCTCTGTGGCAGGGAATTCCACAGATTCACAACTCTCTGGGTGAAAACGTTTTTTCTCACCTCAGTCTTAAATGACCTCCCCTTTATTCTAAGACTGGGGCCCCTGGTTCTGGACTCGCCCAACATTGGGAACATTTTTCCTGCATCTAGCTTGTCCAGTCCTTATATAATTTTATATGTTTCTATAAGTTCCCCCCCTCATCCTTCTAAACTCCAGTGAATACAAGCCTAGTCTTTTCAATCTTTCCTCATATGACAGTCCCGCCATCCCAGGGATCAATCTCGTGAACCTACGCTGCACTGCCTCAATCACAAGGATGTCCTTCCTCAAATTAGGAGACCAAAACTGTACACAATACTCCAGATGTGGTCTCACCAGAGCCCTATACAACTGCAGAAGAAAGGCCTCGAGCTGGCTCTGGATCAGGAGAGGAGGTCCATGGGGAGGAGCGAATGCCACCTGTACACAAGTCGTGGTCTGATCAACCGCAGCTGGGTCGCCTGGGCGAGGGTGTCTGGGACCCGAAACACCCAATGACCCACTGATGATGTGTTCAGGAGCATCAAGAGATGTATTTTATCAATCAAGTATATTGGAGGATAAATTAGAAGGGAAAGATATTAACAGAATATTTATTTTGTTTAGTTTAGTGATACAGCGCGGAAACAGGCCATTCGGCCCACCGAGTGCGCACCAACCAAAGATGCCCGCACACTAGGGACAATTTACAATTTTACCAAGCCAATTAACCTACAAACCCGCACGTCTTTGGAGCGTGGGAGGAAACCGGAGAAAACCCACGCAGGTCACGGGGAGAACGTACAAACTCCGTACAGACAGCACCCGTAGCCAGGATCGACGCTGGTTCTCTGGCGCTGTGAGGCAGCAGCTCTACCGCTGCGCCACTGTGGCCGCCCCCTAAATATGAACATCCTTTTCCTATTCCGACAATCGTTGAGGGCGGCCCGGTGGCGCAGCAGTAGTGTTTCTGTGTGGGCTAGTACGGGTGTCTGGGCTTACGTGGAGAAGGCGGGAGAATGGGGTTGAGAGGGAGGGACAGATCAGCCACGATTTAATGGCAGAGTGGACTTGATGGGCCGAATGGCCTAATTCTGCTCCTATCACTTACAAATCTAAGAAAAGCAATGTGAAATGAATATAATATTAAGGAAGTACTGCTTTTCCCCCCATAAATCCCAAGATTCCGTTAGCCGCATGGAACTATTCTGCAATGTTTTGTAAACAAACAAATTATTACTTCTGGAGAAACTCAGCGGGTGCAGCAGCATCTATGGAGCGAAGGAAATAGGCAACGTTTCGGGCCGAAACCCTTCCGGGTTTCGGCCCGAAACGTTGCCTATTTCCTTCAGGGTTTCGGCCCGAAACGTTGCCTATTTCTTCAGGGTTTCGGCCCGAAACGTTGCCTATTTCCTTCAGGGTTTCGGCCCGAAATGTTGCCTATTTCCTTCAGGGTTTCGGCCCGAAACGTTGCCTATTTCCTTCAGGGTTTCGGCCCGAAACGTTGCCTATTTCCTTCGCTCCATAGATGCTGCCGCACCCGCTGAGTTTCTCCAGCATTTTTGTGTACCTTCGATTTTCCAGCATCTGCAGTTCCTTCTTTAACAAATTATTACTTCTATTGAGGCACAGGGGGGGCACCTCTGTGAAGGATTCAGTTCAAATGACAAGAGATTATGATTCCAAGTTAATTGCATAATTATATACTGTTCACTGCAGATCCAGCGTTAAGCAAAACATAAAGGATGATTTCATCTCTCGCCATCATCAAGGAATAACAAAAGCAAAAAATGGAAAATTAGTGATAATTACCGACAAGCGCTCTTGGGTCAACTAGGGAAAAATAATAAGCTTTCGCATAAAAAATTGGTCCCTCATTTACCCTACTTGCTAGGCTGACTCTCATCTCAATATGTCACCTCGGATGTCACCGCTAAGAATTAATATTATTGACACCAGCATTTCAGTTTAGTTTAGTCTTTCCACTGACTGGTTAGCACACAACAAAAGCTTTTCACTGCACCTCTGTAATGGTGGCAATAAACGAAATGGGGTGGCACGGTGGCGCAGCGGGTAGAGCTGCTGCCTCACAGCGCTGGAGACCCGGGTTCGATCCTGACTATGGGTGCGGTCTGTACGGAGTTTGTACGTTCTCCCCGTGACCTGCGTGGGTTTTCTCCGGGCTCTTCGGTTTCCCCCCGCACTCCAAAGACGTCCAGGTTTAGAAACATAGAAAATAGGTGCAGGAGGAGGCCATTCGGCCCTTCGAGCCAGCACCGCCATTCATTGTGATCATGGCTGATCGTCCCCCATATCCCTTGACTCCACCAGCCCCTAGAGCTCTATCTGACTCTCTCTTAAATCCATCCAGTGATTTGGCCTCCACTGCCCTCTGTGGCAGGGAATTCCATAAATTCACAACTCTCTGGGTGAAAACGTTTTTTCTCGCCTCAGTCTTAAATGGCCTCCCCTTTATTCTACGACTGTAGCCTCTGGTTCTGGACTCGCCCAACATTGGGAACATTTTTCCTGCATCTAGCTTGTCCAGTCCTTTTATAATTTTATATGTTTCTATAAGATCTCCCCTCATCCTTCTAAACTCCAGTGAATACAAGCCTAGTCTTTTCATTCTCTCCATATGACAGTCCCGCCATCCCAAGGATCAATCTCGTGGGTGAATTGGCTGGGTGTAAATGTAAAAATGTCTGGTGGTGTTGAGACTCTCGGTCTGAAGAAGGGTCTCGACCCGAAACATCACCTACTCCAATTCTCAACAGATGCCGCCTGGCGCGCTGAGTTACTCCAGCTCTTTGCTGTAAACTAGCCTCTGCAGTTCCTTCCCCACCACACAGTTAATATTAGTTCATATTTTTCCCATATGCGGTACGCAAACACTTTACCTGAGATCAGACTGGTGGATCGACAAGATGACTCCCGAGGTTAAAACCTTCTGTTGGACAGTTGCTATAACGGTGAACTCGCTCTTGTTTCGAAGCAGTTGGATCATTTTCTTCGTCATGTGCGGAGTTGCCTCTATCCGTCTCTCCACATCTGAGGAAAGCCAAGCGCAATTAGTCACAACAAATCTCACGTCACACAATCTTCCAACATCATCTCCAGCCGTGATATTTCCCAGACACCAATAAAGAAAGACTCTCATAATGGGCCTGTCCCACTTTGACCACTCTTTAGTCGACTGCCAGGGACTAATTTTAAAGGAATTCACCTACGACACCTGGCGACAACCTACGACAACCAACGACAACCAACGACAGCAAAAATTGTCGCCACTGTCACCGAAAATGTTGCAACATGTCGAAAATTTTGTGGCAGTCGTCCAAAAAATTGCCTTTCTGCACGTATGTGCCAATATGGGCCTGTCCCACTTAGGCGATTTTTTGGGCCAGTCCCATTATGGGCCTGTCCCACTTTGGCGATTTTTTGGGCGACTACAGGCGACTGCCGCAAAATTTTCAACATGTTGAAAAAATTTCGCCGGCAGCGGCGACAAATTTTGCTGTCGTAGGTTGTCGTGGGTGTTGCCGTAGGTTGTCGCCAGGTGTCGTAGGTGAATTCCATTAAAACTGGTCCCTGGCAGTCGCCTATAGAGTCGCCTAAGTGGGACAGGCCCTTTACTCTTTATTTTACCGTCTCAGTTCGGGAAGTATCAACATGCTTGTTTGTCAGACTTTTGCACATCCATCCATCCATGCATGCATTTGTGAAAGGTCAACAAACTCAATATAGTATAAAGCATTACATCAAAGACTTTTTGCACATCTATAAAACAGGAATGTAGAATGAGATGAATCAATGAATTGGCTCTCACAGTTAAAGCGTTTACATGTACAGTACATTTAGAGTATAGATGTAATCACACGAGGCTGCAGGTGCTGGACTACCTGAGAAAGATATAGACAATAGACAATAGACAATAGGTGCAGGAGAAGGCCATTCGGCCCTTCGAGCCAGCACCGCCATTCAATGTGATCATGGCTGATCATCCCCAATCAGTACCTCATTCCTGCCTTCTACCCATATCCCCTGACACCGCTATCTTTAAGAGCCATAGCTAGCTCTCTCTTGAAAGTATCCAGAGAACTGGCCTCTGAGGCAGAGAATTCCCACAGACTCACCACTCTCTGTGTGAAAAAGTGCTTCCTCGTCTCCGTTCTAAATGGCTTACCCCTTATTCTTAAACTGTGGCCCCTGGATCTGGACTCCCCCAACATCGGGAACATGTTTCCTGCCTCCAGCGTGTCCAAACCCTTAATATTCTTATATGTTTCAATAAGATCCCCTCTCATCTTTCTGAACTCCAGAGTATATAAGCCCAGCCGCTCCATTTTCTCAGCATTTGGCATAAAGTGCTGGAGTAACTCAGCGGGTCGGGCAGCAGCTCTGGAGAACATGCTAGTTAACTAAACTAACATACAAACAGCCCCCTTCCCCCACACCACCCCCTCCGCCAGTAACTCCCCTCCTCTATACCCTGGATAACCTTGCATCAGTTTTCTCCTCCCCCCTCCACCTGCATTCCTTTCCTCCAGCTTCACAATTGGCAACTTTTCTATCCTCGAGCTTCACAATTCGCAGCTCTTTATCCTCTCGGGCTCACACTGTTTCTTTCTTCCAGCTTCCTCTCCCGCCCACCCCTCCCGCCCACCCCTCCCCCAACATTCAGCCTGAAGAAGGGCCCCCGACCAGAAACGCCACCTGTCCATGTTCTCCACAGATGCTGCCTGACCCGCTGAGTTACTCCAGCACTCTGTGAAGCGTCACCTATCCATGTTCTCTAGAGATGCTGCCTGACCCGCTGAGTTACTCCAGCACTCTGTGAAACGTCACCAATCCATGTTCTCCACAGATGCTGCCTGACCCGCTGAGTTACTCCAGCACTCTGTGAAACGTCACCTATCCATGTTCCGGCAGCATCTATGGAGCGAAGGAAATAGGCAACGTTTCGGCTCGAAACCCTTCCGGGTTTCGGCCCGAAACGTTGCCTATTTCCTTTAGGGTTTCGGCCCGAAAGGTTGCCCATTTCCTTCGCTCCACAGATGCTGCCTGACCCGCTGAGTAACTCCAGCACTCTGTGAAACGTCACCTATCCATGTTCTCCACAGATGCTGCCTGACCCGCTGAGTTACTCCAGCACTCTGTGAAACGTCACCGATCCATGTTCTCCACAGATGCTGCCTGACCCGCTGAGTTACTCCAGCACTCTGTGTCTTTCTTCAGGAAATTTAGAGTGTCATTTCATGTGTTGTCTTGTCCAAGTCGATAGATGGCGCAATGGGCTAAGTGTTCGTCTGGCAACCGGAAGGTAGCCGGTTCGAATCCCGCTTGGAGTGCATACTGTCGTTGTGTCCTTGGGCAAGACACTTCACCCACCTTTGCCTGCGTGTGAATGTTGATATGTTGATATGTTGATATCAACATATGGATATGGATAATTCTCTGTAAAGCACTTTGGTTTCAAGTGATTTGATTGAAAAGTGCTATATAAATACAAATAAAAAAAATAAAAAAATAAAAAGTCTGGTCATTAATGGCACCATATTGAGAACTATTTTAATGGAAGTATCACCTCAATTTGAAAATCAGGAGTTCCCTTGAAAAGAGGTTTGGGTTGAACTTTTATTGCATCTAGCGCTCGCATGCTTAAATGTGTCATCCGTTAAGTTTATCCGAAACAGCATGATGATGTTGCACGTGAAGCTTCGTCTTATCAACATTTTATTGTGCCATCGATCCAAGGTAGAAAATAAGGAAAAAATTTCAAACTAAATTTCGATAAGAAAAAGTGTCTTTTACAACACATCGCAATGTTTTGTTTAGTTTAAGTTAGTGTTACAGCGTTGAAACAGGCCGAAGATAGACACAAAACTCTGGAGTAACTCAGCGGGTCAGGCAACATCACTGGAGAGAAGGAATGGGTGACGTTCGGGTCGAGACCCTTCTTCAGACGCCCTTCGCCCCACTGAGTCCACTTAGTTTAGTTTAGTGATACAGTGTGGAAACAGGCCCTTCGGCCCAACGGGTCTGCGCTGACCAGCGATCACCTCGTACACTCGTTCTATCCCTGCACAGACTAGGGACAATTTACAGAAGCCAATTAACCTACAAACCTGTACGTCTTTGGAGTGCGGGAGGTGACCAGAGCACCCGGAGAAAACCCACGCAGTCACAGGGAGAAAATACAAACTCCGTACATACAAGCACCCGTGGTCAGGATCGAATCTGGGCCTCTGGCTGTGTGAGGCAGCAACTCTACCGCTGCGCCACCGTGCCCGCCCTATCCAAGTCAGCACCTGGGATCAGGAATGGCATAAAACAGGCTCTCTCTCTGCTGGTCCTTGGTGTTACAATGCCAACGTACTTTGACACAAAGTCAACTGAAGTCACAAAGTGAAAAGTAAGCGATGAACTAGGACATTGACTTGGGATCTGTTCAATCAGGTTTAATGTCTGCAGCTTACAACAACTCCAATCTAGACTACTATTCACCTGGTAGGATGAATTCAAGAAGGGATTAATACTCATGAAGTTTCTCTTCTTCAAGAAGGGTCTCGACCCGAAACGTCACCCATTCCTTCTCTCCAGAGATGCTGCCTGTCCCGCTGAGTTGCTCCAGCATGTTGTGTCTATCTACTGTATTCATCTCCACTTTCCCCTTGAATATTTCTAGCTAAGGTGAGCTCCCCCTCTCTTTATTTTGGTTTTCAGACCCTGGGGAATTTCATCAATTAAAATGTATTGTATTCAGGGGGCATCCATAGATACCTGTATCATTTACATCTGGGCATTCCTTCGTCAATGAAGGAAGTTCAATGTGGCACCCTGTTTAGAATGGTCCCGTCCTGTCCCCTATAGGGAGGGAGAAGGGGGGGGGAGAGAGGGGGTAGAGAGGGGGGAAGAGAGGGGGAGGAGAGGGGGAGGAGAGAGGGACGGAGAGAGGGGGGAGAGGGGGAGAGAGGGGGAGAGGGGGGGAGAGGGAGAGGGGGGAGATAGGGGGCACTTGGGAAAGAGGAAATGAGAGGTGAGGGGTAGGGAACCTGGAAGGGGAGGGAGACGGGAGAGGGAGAGGGGAAAGGGGGAGGGAGAATGGGTGAAGGGAGAGGGGGGAATAAAGAGGGGAAGGGGAGAGGGGAGAGGGGGGGATAGGGGGGTAGAGGGGGAGGGGGGAGAGGGGAAGGGTGGAAGGTTCCCACCCACTGGCGGGCAGACGGAATATTCCCAGCTAATAAGTCGTTTTTAAAAAATCACCCCTCTCCAGAGAGTGAGGTGTTGAGGGCGAGTCCCATTTGCCAAAGACTCCTCAGCATCTGATGCATGCTCTAATTCTTCACTCCCTCGTACAGCGAGGGATATTTTTTTAAATATAAAAAAGAGAAGCCTCTGGCTTTTGTTTGCAGCAGTGTAACATGACAAAAGTCATGAATAAAATATGGAGAATTTGAAAGAATTCATTACAGAGGCTTCATCCGTGATCACCAACGAGCTCTGCCAGCTGACTCCCTCTCCCAATCGCCACTGTACCTGTGTCTATGTGTGGAAACAAAGAACTGCAGGTGTTGGTTTATACCAGAGATAGACGCAAAGTGCTAGAGTAACTCAGCGGGACAGGCAGCATCTCTGGAGAGAAGGAATGGGTGATGTTTTGGGTCGAGACCCTTCTTCAGTCTGAAGAACCTTCGCTTCCATAAGGTCATAGGTGATAGGAGTAGAATTAGGCCATTCGGCCCATCAATTCTACTCTGCCATTCAATCATAGAAACATAGAAACATAGAAAATAGGTGCAGGAGTAGGCCAACTCATCCAACTCAGTTTCTATAAGATCCCCCTCAATCTTCTAAATTCTAACGAGTACAAGCCGAGTCTATCCAGTCTTTCTTCATATGAAAGTCCTGACATCCCAGGAATCAGTCTGGTGAACCTTCTCTGTACTCCCTCTATGGCAAGAATGTCTTTCCTCAGATTAGGAGACCAAAACTGCACGCAATACTCCAGGTGTGGTCTCACCAAGACCCTGTACAACTGCAGTAGAACCTCCCTGCTCCTATACTCAAATCCTTCTGCTATGATCCATGGCTGATCTATCTCTCCCTCTTAACCCATTCTCCTGCCTTCTCCCCATAATCCCTGACACCCATACTAATCAGGAATCTATCTATCTCTGCCTTAAAAAAAATTCCATTGACTTGGCCTCCACAGCCGTCTATGGCAAAGAATTCTACAGATTCACCACCCTCTGACTAAAGAAATTCCTCCTCATCTCCTTCCTAAAGGAACATCCTTTAATTCTGAGGCTGTGTCCTCTGGTCCTAGACTCTCCCACTGGTGGAAACACCCTCTTTCCCTATCTCTCTATTTCTCCCCCACCCTCATTCTCCAATCAGTCTGAAGAAGGGTCTCAACCCAGAACCTCACCCATTCCTTCTCTCCAGAGATGCTGCCCGTCCCGCTGAGTTACTCCAGCACTTTGTGTCTACCTGTGTGTATATTTCTGTTTATTAACCTAGCACTGTATCCTCATCCCGAGTCCCTCAATTCCTTTGTATACTCTCCCTTTCTCTTCCAAACTATATCCTCACTCCAGCTTTACATTTCAACTCCCCCCTCCTCACACCCTGACACCCGTTTGTCTTCTTGTCACCTTCAGCCTTTGTCACTTACTCCACCCACTTGCCATTCAATCTCCTCCCCCCCCCCTCCCCCCCTCACCTGCATCGACCCATCCCTTGCGTAAGAAGGAACTGCTGATGCTAGTTTACACTGAAGAGAGGCAGGAAGCGCTGGAGTAACTCAGCGGGTCAGGCAGCATCTCTGGAGAGAAGGGAATTGAATAGGTGACGTTTTGGGTCTGAAGTCCCGACCGAAGGGCCACCCATCCTTTTTCGCCTGAGATGCTGCCCGACCCACTGGGTTACTCCAGCATTTTGTGTCCATCCTCCAAACACTCGTTCCAATCCCCACCTGTCTCTACCAGCACGCTCCTGTTACAATCAGTCTGAAGAAGGGTCTCGACCCGAAACATCACCGACGCCTTTTTCTCCAGAGATGCTGCCTGACCCGTTGAGTTACTCCAGCTTTCTGTGTCATCGAGCCATAGAGTGATGCCGTCTGGAAACAGGCTCCTTGGTCCAACTTGCCCACACCGGCCACATGTCCCAGCTACACTAGTCCCACCTGCCAGCATTTGGTCCATATCCTTACAAGCCTGTCCTATCCGCGTACCTGTCCTATCCGCGTACCTGCCCTATCCGCGTACCTGTTTTATCCGCATACCTGTCCTATCCGCATACCTGACCTATCAATGTACCTGTCCTATCCATGTACCTGTCCTATCCATGTACCTGTCCTATCCATGTACCTGTCCTATCCCCGTACCTGTCCTATCCGCGTACTTGTCCTATCCGCGTACCTGTCCTATCCGCGTACCTGTCCTATTCGCGTACCTGTCCTATCCGCCTACCTGTCCTATCCGCCTACCTGTCCTATCCGCTTACCTGTACTATCTTCCTACCTGTCCTATCCATGTACCTGTCCTATCCATGTACCTGTCCTATCCATGTACCTGTCCAATCCGCGTACCTGTCCTAGCCCTGCATCTGTCTAACCCCGCACCTGTATTATCCATATACCTGTCCTATCCGCGTACCTGTACTATCCATGCACCTGTCCTATCCGCGTACCTGTCCTAGCAGCGTACCTGTCATGCACCTGTCCTATCCGCGTACCTGTCCTATCCGCATACCTGTCCTAGCCATGCACCTGTCCTAGCCATGCACCTGTCCTAGCCATGCACCTGTCCTAGCCATGCACCTGTCCTATCTGTGCGTCTTTGGTTTAAAAATGCATCCGAGGTTCATCCCAATACATGTTTCTACAAATGCTTAGTGTAGGAAGAAACTGCAGATGCTGGCTTCAATTGTAGACAGACTCCCCTGACGATTTCCCGAAACGTCACCCATTCCTTCCCTCCAGAGATGCTACCTGACCCTCTGAGTTACTCCAGCACTTTGTGTCCGCCTTCTCTACAGATGCTGCAGGTAGGAACTGCAGAAGATGGTTTACGCCGAAGGTAGACACAAAAACGCCGGAGCAACTCAGCGTGGACAGGCACCTGTCCTAGCAGCACCTCCGGAGAGAAGAAATGGATCGGGACCCTTCTGCACATGTTGCCAGTCCCGCTGAGTTACTCCAGCACCTTGTGTTTCGCTCGAACGGACAGTAAAACGGGGGTCGATTACTTAGTGAAAGACAACGGGGACGCGAGCGAGCTGGGTTAGACAATAGACAATAGGTGCAGGAGGAGGCCATTCGGCCCTTCGAGCCAGCACCGCCATGCAATGTGATCATGGCTGATCATCCCCAATCAGTACCCCGTTCCTGCCTTCTCCCCATATCCCCGGACTCCGCTATCTTTAAGAGCCCTATCGAGCTCTCTCTTGAAAGCATCCAGAGAACCTGCCTCCACCGCCCTCTGAGGCAGAGAATTCCACAGACTCACCGCTCTCTGTGAGAAAAAGTGTTTCCTCATCTCCATTCTAAATGACTTACCCCCTATTCTTAAACTGCATGAATGGGTTGCATGAATGGCGGTGAGCACGCTAGTAGGTGAAAGAAAAATGATTGATATCTTTGTCCTATTTACCTTGAAACAAATATGCTTTGCTGTTATTATATAATCCCGGTACCTGAGCAACTCCGGTCGTCGTATAAGCGAGATCCAGCTCTCGGATGACATCAATTTGCAAGTCAGGGTCCACTCCAAACCCTAAGACTATAGAAATAAAACAGTCTTTAACTAAACGCTCACACGCTGCAAGCCAGCACGACTTTATCCTCAGCTGCCTCTTGTCCCCAAATTATTAGCCTGTGAGTTCTTGTGAGTATGTGTAGGAAGGAACTGCAGATGCTGGTTTACACCGAAGATAGACACACACAAAAAAAGCTGGAGTAACTCAGCGGGTCAGGCAGCATCTCTGGAGAAAAAAAGCTATAATGCTATCTGACTCGCAGAGTTACTCCAGCAACGCTATGAGTGCTTTTATACGTGTGTGTGAGTAAGTGAGTTTGTGTACACACACACACACACACACACACACACAGAACTTTGTTTCCTCGTTTATTATATTGTTTACCGTGTACTATGCTTACGCTGAGAGAATGGAACATCTGGGCTTGTACACTCTGGAGTTTAGGAGGGTGAGAGGGGATCTCATTGAAACATATAAGATTGTTAAGGGCTTGGACACACTAGAGGCAGGAAACATGTTCCCGATGTTGAGGGAGTCCAGAACCAGGGGCCACAGTTTAAGAATAAGGGGTAAGCCATTTAGAACGGAGACGAGGAAACACTTTTTTTTCTCACAGAGAGTTGTGAGTCTGTGGAATTCTCTGCCTCAGAGGGCGGTGGAGGCAGGTTCTCTGGATGCTTTCAAGAGAGAGCTAGATAGGGCTCTTAAAGATAGCGGAGTCAGGGGATATGGGGAGAAGGCAGGAACGGGGTACTGATTGGGGATGATCAGCCATGATCACATTGAATGGTGGTGCTGGTTCGAAGGGCCGAATGGCCTACTCCTGCACCTATTGTCTATTGTCTGACATATATTCTGTTGTGCTGCAGCAAGTGAAGAATTTCATTGTTCTATCTGGGACATATGACAAGAAAACACTCTTGGCTCTAGAGATAAGACACAAAATGCTGGAGTAACTCAGCGGGACAGGCAGGCAGCAGCTCTGGAGACAAGGAATGGTTGACGTTTCGGGTCGTGGTCTGAAGAAGGGTGTCTGTCGATCCGAAAACGTCACCCATTCCTTCTCTCCAGAGATGCTGCCTGTCCCGCTGAGTTACTCCAGCATTGTTGTGTCTAGTTTCGGTGTGAACCAGCATCTGCAGTTCCTTCCCACACTCTCCACTCTTGACACATGAGGAGACGCCAATCATGTACAAAATCTTTGCGTGACGCGCAAATGACGCCCAAGTGGGACAGGCCCTTAAGTCGCGTTGCTGAGAGTCGGTTGCAATCGCTCGTTGCTTTTGTCAATGAATTTTTTTGGTGCTTTTCGGACGCGGTTGCAACCGACACATTAAAAAACAACGGGGAAACCGTGCAGGACTTCAACTGCAGATAGATGCTTGTTTACACCGAATTTAAGACACAGAGTGCTGGAGTAACTCAGCGGGTCCGGGGGCATCTCTGGAGGAAGGGGATAGGTGACGTGTCAGAAGAAGGGCCTGGACCCGACACATCAACTATTCCTTTTCCCCCGAGATGCTGCCCGACCCGCTGAGTTGCTCCAGCGTTTTGTGTCTGTAAGTGGGAAACCAGTGGAATTTTACCTTTCTAAACGCGGTGGAAATGTGGCTTCAAAATTGTTAACGGGGCCGCTTTAAAATCGCATTTAAAAACTCAACAACCCGGCGCCCCCGTGTGTGTGTGTGTGAGAGTGTATATGTGAGAATGTGAGATAGTGCGTGAGAGTGTGTGTGTATATGTGTGCGTCTCGGTGTCGATGTGTGTGTATGAGTGTCTGTGTCTATGTGAAGAGAGAGAGTGTGTGGGTGAATTGTGTGTATGTGAGAGTGTGTGTGTGTGTGTGAGTGAAATGGTGTGGTGAGAGTGTGTGAGTGTGTGTGTGTGTCGGTGTCGATGTGTGTGTGTCTATGAGTGTCTATGTGTGTGTGTGTGTGTGTGAGAGTGTATCTGAGAATGTGAGTGTGTGTATGTGAAGGTGTGTGAGTGTGTGTGTGTGTGTATATGTGTCGATGTGTATGTGTCTATGAGTGTATGTGTCTGTGTGTGAGTGTGTGAGAGTGTGTGTGTGGTGTGAGTGTATATGTGTCGATGTGTGTGTGTCTATGAGTGTATGTGTCTGTGTGTGTGTGGTGTGTGTGTGTGTGTGTGTGTGTGTATATGTGTCGATGTGAGTGTGTCTATGAGTGTATGTGTCTGTGTGTGAGTGTGTGAGTGTGTGAGAGTGTGTGTGTGTGTGTTCAGGTATTTTAACAGTGGGGTTGAAGTACGCGGTGTCGTTTCTCCAATGAAGACAACGATATTGAGTGAACTGGGGCTTGTTAACCAGGGAAGCAGACAGCGATTGTTTGCAGCCCGACAGTGTAAAACAAAAAACCTGAACCTTTTTGGGGTGGATTGAGAAGGCGAGGTGCCGCATTAGGATGACTTTATTCCGGCAGAGTTTCAATATATATATATATGTGTATAATTACAGACGGGTGAATCTGACCGACTCCAATCACCCTAGTTCGTGAATGTCCATTTTAATTACCCCAAGCACCGGCGATCAGAGTGAAATTCATATTTTAAGCAGTAAAACGCAGGGAGGTGGGAATAGTTAAGGAGCACACGCGGCCAGCGCCGCTTTTTTCTCTTTTAAATGCGTTTGTGCTAAAATTAATACCGTGATATCCTGAGAGTCCCTTTGAGAAGTGGGAAAGTAGTCGCCAGCCAGACTGTTATTAAAAATCTCGCTTGTAAACCACAGTCGAGTCGAAAAACGCCACCAAAAACGCACAGACTACTGGCCCGGACCATGGTACAATATTTTGACTGTACCACCGAGAGTGAGCAGCGGGGAAATAAATGGGTGCTGGCGTTTGGGGTTTAAACATCAACCCGCAGCCGGAGTCAAGGGCTTCTTGAAGAATGCACTTTTAAATCTCAATAGATTGAGCTTTAATGCACGTGTGCCTTCGCCCCCTGGAGAGGTCTCGGGGCTTAATCTAAACCCCAGATAGCATGCAAGTTTAAACAGGCAAACTGCACAGGAAGGGACGGACTGCAGGTGGCGGCTTGAACCGAAGGTAGACACAAAACGCTGGAGTAACTCGGCGGGACGGGCGGCATCTCTGGAGAGAAGGAATGAATGGGTGGCGTTTGGGTGGTGGTGGTGGGGGGTCTGAAGAAGGGTCTCGACCCGAAACGCCACCCCATTCCTTCTCTCCCTAGATGCTGCCCGTCCCGCTGAGTTACTCCAACGTTTTGTGCCTTCAGTCAGTCTGCGGTCAAACTGGACCTGCCCGAGGAGAGGGAAAGAGAAAGAGAAAGAGAATTCCGTGCAAGAATTTAACGGCAATCTTACCTGATTTAGCGGAGAGTACGAAAGCCAGAATAACTGGAATTACATCCATTTGCAGCATGTTTGTGTGTGTGTGTGTGTGTGTGAGTGTGTGTGTGTGTGTGTGGGGTGTGTGATTTTGTATGTGTGTTGCACGAACAGAGAGCTGATTGCCACCACGGTATCCAGTCGGCTCAGATGCCGTGCGCCAACTTGGCGAGCGGAGAGACGAGACTGCCGAGACGACTTGTTCGCTCTGCTGTAGCTGCTCTAGATGCTGCTGTAGCTGCTGTCAGGGCTCGGACGCTTCTCCAAGGGCCAGTCCACCCAGGGCGGAGAGATGGGGGGGGGGGGGGGGGGTGGATGTCGAGGCTCGAATCACGCAATCTCGTCGCCTTTGGTAATTTCACCTTGTGATCTCACACACACACACACACACACACACACACACACAGACACACAGACAGACACACACACAGACACACACACACACACACACACACACAGACAGACACACACACACACACACACACACTCACACTCACACACACACACACACACACACACACACAGCGCCGGAGGGGTGGGGAGAAGAAAAAAATATATCCCCGGCTGTTTAAGAGGCAGGATTAGACCCGGGCTGGGTGGGGGGGAAAGAAGGACAGGATTCCTGATCCTCGGTGCGAATCAAACGTGCAGTGGAACCGCGATTTCCCCCTCCTGTCCCCACCGATATTTCTCCCACATCAGTCATTTAAAGCGCGGAATAACCTTCACCCGACCATAGTTACCCAACCAGATGCAACTAAATTTAAGGTAGCTCTTTCTTCCCCCCCCCAAAAAACCCTTTTCTGCTTAAGTCCTCCCTCCACCACCTCCAGTTGAAATTCCATTTGGAATATTTTGGAGGACCAGGAAACCAAGAAGAATGCATATATCAACCACCGTGATGACCCGCTGTGTGGGCAGTGATACAACGGCGCTGGGCAGGGAAGATATCAGCACACCGACGGCCCTTCATGGATAACGCCAACATGTAACAGTTTAAACATTTATTTCCTTTTTTTTTTTGGTTCCTTAAGAGTTTACATGATAGAGTTATCTCTTGTGAATATCATATAGGCAAATATATATTTATTATTATATATTATATATATATATAATGCGGGTTTTTTTTACACATAAATACAAAATTTGAGGTAGGGCCTCAAGAATGGTGATTTTTTAAATGAGTCATGCACATTGCTTATGCAAGATGACCGGCGAGTACAGACCATGAAACGCTCACGTTTAACTTAGATGAGTGAGTGTGTGTATGTGTGTGTGTGCGCGGTCATTCTGTGGCGGTGGTGACCTGATCTGAGGTACATCTGTATCCATAGGCAGTCGTACCCGATATACAATGCATTGGAATTACGTTAAGTAAT
>CM075979.1:4370189-4408583 GCA_038087875.1 Malacoraja senta
GCGTTGTGAGGCAGCAACTCTACCGCTGAGCCACCGTGCCTCCCTTATCCTGAAGTTTATAATTCTACAGTGTTCCCCCTCTCGGATGCTATTTAAAGCCTACATCATTGATTAGGTGTTTGGAGGACAACTGGCTGAACATTATGTTCTTTGTCTCTCCGTGAATTTCTGTCCGATTATGCTTCCTTATGGTGCTTTGTGACATTTCTCGGTGCTGGTAGCAGCAGCTAATGGAACATCCTGTGCTGGAAATATTGAGGCAGCTTGAGTTTGATCAGCATCTTGCATTAGCCTCACACAGAAGTCATGCTTAACTTTGTGTGTGAAGGAACTGCAGATGCTGGTCTCAACCGAAGATAGACACAAGAAGCTGGAGTAACTCAGCGGGACAGGCAGCATCTCTGGAGAGAAGGAAATGGGTGACGTTTCGGGTCGAGTCCCTTCTTCAGTCTCGACCCGAAACGTCACCCATTCCTTCTCTCCACAGATGCTGCCTGTCCCGCTGAGTTACTCCAGCATTTGTGTCTACCATGCTTACCTTTTGTGGCCACACAGTTGTGAAGGTCCTGCAGGTCCCATTGCCACGAATACCCAGCTGGCCAGAAGGGTCTGCAAGCAGCAACTGCACTCTGTGCAGCTGAACCTGAGACCGTGACCCCTGACTATTGAGTGCTTAGAGGTACAGCATGGAAACAGGCTCTTCGGCCCACCAGGTCCATGCAGGCCATCCATCACCCATGCACTCCAGGGGCGGCACGGTGGCGCAGCGGTAGAGTTGCTGCCTTACAGCGCCAGAGACCCGTGGTCGATCCTGTCTGTACGGAGTTTGTACGTTCTCCCCGTGACCTGCGAGAGTTTTCTCCGGGTGCTCTGGTTTCCCTCCCACACTCCAAAGGCGTGCAGGTTTGTAGGTTAGTTGGCTTTGGTAAGTTGTAAACTTGTCCATAGTGTGTGTAGGTTAGTCTACGGGGTTATCGCTGGTGAGCGCGGATATGGTGCACCCGACGGGCCTGTTTCCGCGCTGTATCTCTAAAGTCTAAAGTCTACGCCTATTTTCTCATCGACTCCTTGCACACTCGCGGGCAATGGTACAGCGGCCAGTTCAGGATGTGGGAGGAAACTGGAGCACCCAGAGGAAACCCACGCAGTCACAGGGAAGAACGTGCAAACTCCACACAGAAAGCACCCCGAGGCCAGGATCGAACCCGGGTCTCTGGCGCTGTGAGGCAGTGGCTCTCACCTCACCCCCTCCATTTCACAGTTTAAGAATAAGGGTAAGCCATTTAGAACGGAGACGAGGAAACACTTTTTCTCACAGAGTGTGGTGAGTCTGTGGATTCTCTGCCTCAGCAGGGCGGTGGAGGCAGGTTCTCTGGATGCTTTCAAGAGAGAGCTGGATAGGGCTCTTAAAGATAGCGGAGTCAGGGGATATGGGGAGAAGGCAGGAACGGGGTACTGATTGGGGATGATCAGCCATGATCACATTGAATGGCGGTGCTGGCTCGAAGGGCCGAATGGCCTACTCCTGCACCTATTGTCTATTGTCCATGACACGATGATCAACGTCAGCACTGAAACACCTTCAGCAACAGACTGGTTCCCACCAAGATGCAGCACAGAACGCCACAGGAGATCCTTCTTCCCTGTGGCTATCAAACTGTACAACTCCTCCCCCTTCTGTCGTGGGGTAGACTGAGACTGACTCCCCCCCCCCCCCCCCCCCTCCCCAATCTTTGCACATCCCCAATCCTTTCCACTCGTCACTTTAATTTCACGTTTCATATAATCTTGTTGTGTTTTATGACTGGCGGCCGACCAAAAATTCCCTCCTGGGATAAATGAAGTTCTATCGTATGGTATCTCTATAGCTACGCCACTGTGCTGTCCCTGTTCCTTGGGCATCTTATCCTATTAAAGAGTTTTTCAACTGTCTTGAAAAGTTAAAGGATTGAAAAGAGAAACAAAATTTCCCAGCACCAGACAGGTTGAAGCCATCACATTGGCAAGCATGGGTGAAACAGCTACCTGTGGCCTTGGTACCCAAATCTCTCCATCCTTGGGACTTGTTTGTATTATAAGATAATAAGTGATCGGAGTAAAAAATGAGGCCATTCAGCCCATCAAGTCTACTCTGCCATTCAATCAAGGCTGATCTATCTCGCCCTCCCAACCCCATTCTCCTGCCTTCTCCCCATAACCTCTGACACCCGTACTAATCAAGAATCTATCCATCTCTGCCTTACACATATCCACTGATTTGGCCTCCACAGCCTTCTGTAGCAAAGAATTCCACAGATTCACCACCCTCTGACTGAAGAAATATCTCCTCATCTCCTTCCTAAAAGAACGTCCTTTAATTCTAAGGCTAAGACTTCTAGCCCCAGACTCTCCCGACAGTGGAAACATCCTCTCCACATCCACTCTATCCCAGGACTTTCACTCTTCTGTACGTTTCAATGAGGTCCCTCCCTCATTCTTCTAAACTCCAGCGAGTACAGGCCCCAGTGCCGACAAACGCTCATCATAGGTTAACCCACTCATTCCTGGGATTACATCTGACCCTGCTGTGAAGCAAGAGGTAATGATTCATTGCTGTGATTAGCCAACTCATCAGCATGCAACTGCAATCAGATTTGTCCAAACAGCCCCAATGTTTCAATATATTAGTTTAGTTTACAGATGCAGCACGGAAACAGGCCGTTCGGCCCACATAGTCCATGCTGACCAATGTTCACCCGTACACGAGTTCTACACTACACCCCAGGGACAATTTGCACAACCCAATTAATCTACAATTTTAACTAGTCTTTGGAATGTGGGAGGAAACCGGAGGAAAGTCACGCGGTCACGGGGAGAACGTGCAAACTCCACACGGACAGCACCCGCGGTCAAGATCGAACCCGGGTCTCTGGTGCTGGGGAGGCAGCAACTCTACCGCTGCGCCACCATGCCGCCCCAATATTGTACACTTCCGCATCGCGTTCCAAAGGATTAATGCAATATGCGTTATTTATTAGTGTATATATTCACATTAGATAACGAGACGTATTGGACTCTTTGAAGTGGAGGTACTTACTGTAAGAATCGTAGGAGTGAAAAATGCCCAGCAAATCCTCCAGAAGTAGTTAGGTTGAAATCCAATCATCATCTCTATATCTTCACAAAATCGTTTCAATCCTGTTAGCACAAAAAAACACAGCGTTAACCACAGTTCTGTGACTGAGGGAGGTGGTTAGAATAATTGCTTGCCATGACATCTCCATATTCAGCTACAGCTCTCGATTGCCATTATAATAAGGACAGACGCATAGAAACATAGTAAATAGGTGCAGGAGTAGGCCATTCGGCCCGTACGAGCCAGCACCGCCATTCAATGTGACCATGGCTGATCATCCAGAATCAGTACCCCGTTCCTGCTTTTTTCCCCCCATAATCCCTTGATTCCTTTAGCCCCAAAGAGCTAAACCTACAGTAACTCTCTCTTGAAAACAGACACAACATGCCGGAGTAACTCAGCGGGACAGGCAGCATCTCTGCAGAGAAGGAATGGGTGACGTTTCAGGTCGAGAACCCTTCTCCAGACTGAGAGTCAGGGGAGAGCGTGAGACACAGAGATATGGAAGGGTGTGGTGTGAAACCGAGAGATCAAAGGGGAAGCAGTTCAAGGAAAATTTTAAATAGATTTGTCCAAACAACTCTCAGGTGTCAATATATTAGCTTAGTTTAGAGAAACAGCCTTTCGGCCCACTGAGTTCATACTAAGGAGACATCTTTATTCAGACAAAGACTGTACGCCTGCAAGAAATTGAAACTTAAATGTGTTGAAACTAACTAGCTGTGCTGACCACGGTTGACGTTCAGCTTCCAAGTGGAGTATAGATTGTGTAACCCTCAATCAAACTGGAATCTGTCAAGCATTGGCTGTTTGATGCAAGGACAACTCCAAGAGGCAATGTCAAATTATTCCCACATTGCACTTGCTCTGGGCTAATTTCAAACTGAGTAAAAGCAACCCTTTAGACCTTAGAGATATAGAGCGGAAACAGGCCCTTCGGCCCACCGTGTCCGCGCCAACCAGCGATCACTCCGTACGCACACTAACACTATCCTACTCACTAAGCGACAATTTACTATTTTTTTACCGAAGCCAATTCACCTCCAGTCCTGTGTAGGTTAGGAACTGCAGATGCTGGTTTACACCGAAGATGGACGCAAAATGCTGGAGTAACTCAGCGGGACAGGCGGCATCTCTGGAGAGAAGGAATGGGTGACGTTTTGGGCCTGAGGAAGGGTCTTGAACCTAAACGTCACCCATTTCTTCTCTGCAGAGGTGCTGCCTGTCCCGCTGAGTTACAGCAGCATTTTGTATCTAACCAACAATCCCCTTTGTCTTTGGAGTGTGGAAGGAAAGTGGAGCACCTGGAGAAAACCCACGCGGTCTGTCACAGGGAGAACATGCCCCTGGTTTCTTCACACACTCCAAAGAGGTACAGATTTGAAGGCTAATTGGCTTCTGTAAAATTGTAAATTGTCACTGGTGTGTGTAAGGCAGTGTTAGCGTGCGGGTATCACTGGTCAATAGACAATAGACAATAGGTGCAGGAGTAGGCCATTCGGCCCTTCGAGCCAGCACCGCCATTCAATGTGATCATGGCTGATCATCCCCAATCAGTACCACGTTCCTGCCTTCTCCCCATATCCCCTGACTCCGCTATTTTTTAAGAGCCCTATCTAGCTCTCTCTTGAAAGCACCCAGAGAACCCGCCTCCACCGTCCTCTGAGGCAGAGAATTCCACAGACTCACCACTCTCTGTGAGAAAAAGTGTTTCCTCATCTCCGTTGTAAATGGCTTACCCCTCATTCTTAAACTGTGGCCCTGGTTCTGGTCGACGCGGACTCGGTGGGCCGAAGGGCCTGATTCCGTACTGTATCTCTAAACTAAACTAAACTAAATCTGTTTTCGTAAGGAATATGCCTAACGTGACTCTAACAGTCTATCTAATATAAGTGGAACATAAGCTTGCTCTGCCTTTCTGTAAGTTCATGAGTTCTCAGAGCAGAATTAGGCCATTCAGCCCATCTGGATAGAAGGAATGGGTGACGTTTTGGGTCGAGACCCTTCTTCACTCTGAAGAACCTTTGCTTCCATAAGGTCATGTGATCGGAGCCGAATTAGCCCTTTTGGCCCATCAAGCCTACTCTGCCATTCAATCAAGGCTGATCTATCGTTCCCTCTCAACCCCATTCTCCTGCCTTCTCCCCATAACCCCTTGTCACCCACACTAATCAACAATCTATCTATCTCTGCCTTAAAAATACCCATTGACGTGGCCTCCACAACGCTCTGTGGCAAAGAATTCCACAGATTCACCACCCTCTGACTAAAGAAATTCCACCTCATCTCCTTTCTAAAGGTATGCCCTTTTTCTTCTGAGGCTATGACCTCTGGTCCTGGACTCTCCCACTGGTGGAAACATCCTCTCCACATCCACTCTATCCAGGCCTTTCACTAGGCGGTAAGTTTCATTGAGGTCCCCCCCTCATCCTAATTGTCTATACTTGTTACATTTTCAAGCATAGCGAAGAAGAACCCAATACTCCTCCAGCGATATTTTATTGGGCTTATTTTCCAAGTGTAGTGGAAACACTGCACCCTCCCCTTCCCTCCTCATCTATCCAACCAGTCTGACTGTCTCTGTTTGCTTTGTTGTCAGCTTCTCCGAGCTAGCAATGATCCATTCCTACATTTTCATTGAAACTCATCTCTTTTGAGGGCTTGTTTCCACACACTTTACCGTTCCTTATCTCTGTGTCTCCCTCCCTCCTGACTCTCAGTCTGAAGAAGGGGTCTCGACCCGAAACGTCACCCATTCCCTCAATCCAGAGAGGGCTGCCTGTCCCGCTGAGTTACTCCGGCATTTTGTGTCTGTCTTAAGAGGGGTCAGTATTTTGGTGCCATTTATCCACTCTCTCCGGAGATGCTGCCTGTCCCGATGAGTCACTCCAGCATTTCGTGTCTATCTTTGGTGTAAACCGCCATCTGCAGTTCTTTCCTACACAAAACACATCATCCATGTGTGCGTGCAGTTGTAAATCTGTTCTCTGGGGAGATATGAATTGAGCAAATAGACAAATAACCATTGACTAAACATTTGTGTGAGTGAATGACAAGCAAGATCTTTGTGCTTTCAGTCCCACTATTGTTGGTCAATATATTCACTGTAAATCTAATTTGAGCTTCGTAAGACTCAGGGCTGAAAAATATAATTACTTTCTCTTCATCTTTCAGAAGCCTTGACTGGATTTAAATTCAAAATCTTTGCAATTTTTCATCCGCTTTGATATAAATCCAAATAATATTTAATGCCCTGAGATATAAATATCCTGTTCCAGGAACAATAGCTCTTGCAATAACAATTGGTCTACAGTAAGGCTGAGTTATTTTCCCATATCTCGAATGTAAATCAATTTCAAAATGTTACTACCTGTATCTGGCGCTCTTAATAAAAAAGAATAATTTGCTTGTAACATAGGGCGAGTTTATTACAGATTGTAACCTCCTGTTTAAATATTCAGGGTATGTCTGAAAATGTCAGCTAGTTGCCCAGTATATTGGTCACTTCTGTACCTTCTTCCTTCTTGCAGAAAGATCGCCACACTGTGGCAGAGCGAGGTACTGTATACCTTGGAGGAAATGCACCTCATATTCCGCTTGGGCAGTCTACATCCTGGGGGCTTGAACATTGAATTCTGCTAGCCCTTCATCAGCCATCTGGTTGTCTCCTCCCCTCCCCAGCCCTCGGGCTCCTCCTCCGCCTTTTTTCCTTTTTTCCTTTCTTCTCCCCACCCCCTATCAGTCTGAAGAAGGGTTTCGGCCCGAAACGTTACCTATTTCCTTCGCTCCATAGATGCTGCTGCACCCGCTGAGTTTCTCCAGCATTTTTGTGTACTGTATACCTTGCTGCTTCAAAATGTTGAGCAGGTAATAGCCCTGTCCCACGGTGCGAGTTCTTTCCAAGAGCTCTCCCGAGTTAAAAAAAAATAAAACTCGTGGTAAGCACGGAGAATGAACGTAGCGGGTACGTCGGAGCTCGGGGACGTCTCTTAGCGCTAACGGCAGGTACTCGGGAAGACTCGCTAACGCCAGGTAAGCACGGGAAGACGCGTGAAGATTTTTCAACATGTTTGAAAAATGTCCACGAGAGCCCCGAGTACCGACGAGCGGCCATTCCGTAAATCTCCGAGTTCGAATCAGGGCAAACTCGGGAGAACTCTTGGAATGAACTCGTACCGTGGGACAGGGGTTTAAGGTTTAGTGTGAGTTTTAGGTTTGGGTTTGTGATGTGCCAAGCAAAAAACCTTATCAGGTCAGACAATGCTGTACATCGATACGACAAGTCAAACTCAAGTAGGATAGGCAGAGCAAAGGGGGAGATACAGAGTGCAGAATATACTTCTCAGCATTGCAGCGCATCAGTTCCATAGACAAAGTCCAATGTCCGCAATGGGGTAGAGGTGAATGGGACAGTACCCTAGCTTATGACAGGACCATTCAGAAGCCTGGTAACAGAGGGAGAAGAAGCTGTTCCTGAGTCTGGTGGTGCGCGCTTTCAAGCCTCTGTACCTTCTGCCGGACGGGAGCGGGGAGGAGAAGGAATGACCGGGGTGGGTGAGATGGGCCGAATGGCCTAATTTTACTCCTATCACTTATGGCCTTGTGACCTTAACATTTCACTGTTTTTGGAAATATAAATAACGTTAAAACCAAAGTAAGGAGAAAGTGTGTGGAAATACTTGACTCCATGGCCCTGAATCTACCTCAGGTCAGCCATGGAGGTTGTAGTATCTGAGCTTTGTGATGGATCAACTTTATCCTCGAAGAAAACCAAGATGGAAGGAAGTGTATTGTGTCTGTGGTGGGAAACAGAGCGTTGCCCCGCTTACTCCGTCCACTTATGTTGGGGGTCTACTCCTGCAGGCTAGTCTTACGGGAAACATCCGAGCTATTGCCAGCCATTCCCTGATCGTGCAGCAATTCTTTGGCCTTGGTCAAAGATGTGCACACATCTTCACGACGTCAACACAGAGCGCTGGGGTAACTCAGCAGGTCAGGCGGCATCTGTGGTGGGAATAGACGGGTGACGCTTCGGTTCAGGATGTCAGCTGTCCATTCTCTCCACAGATGCTGCCTCACCTGCTGTGTTTACTCCAGCGCTTTGTTTTGTCTTTGATTAAGATACCAGGATCTGCAGTTTACTTGTCGCCACGTGGCATTATCAGTCTGGAGAAGGGTCCTGATCCGAGACGTCACCTATCCAGGTTCTCCAGGGATGCTGTCTGGCTTGCTGTAGTTACTCCAGTACTCTGTGTGCTTCTTTTGCAAACCAGCATCTGCAGTTCCTAGTTTTTGCATCTCTCTATTTTACTGCAGGGCTAATTAAAAAGGTGTCATTGGAGTCTTGCCCAGTTCTATCTGTTAACTGGATACCTGCAACGTCTCACAGCTACAGTCTGCTCTGCTCACACCTATCGTGGAGTAGCAGACATAGCCGTCATCAAAGACTTGCCCCACCCCGGTCATTCCTTCTCCTCCCTGCTTCCGTCCGGCAGAAGGTACAGAAGCTTGAAAGCAGGCACCACCAGACTCAGGATCAGCTTCTTTCCCACTCTGTTATCAGGCTTCTGAACAGTCATGGCTGATTTATCTCACCCTCTTAACCACATTCTCCTGCCTTCTCCCCATAACCTCTGACACCCGTACTAATCAAGAATCTATCTATCTTTGCCTTAAAAGTATCCACTGACTTGGCCTCCGCAGCCTTCTGTGGCAACCTCCTTCACAGCCTCCTCGTCTCCTTCCTAAAGGAACATCCTTTAATTCTGAGGTTACGACCTCCAGTCCTAGACTCTCCCACTAGTGGAAACATCCTCTCCACATCCACTCTATCCAAGCCTTTCACTATTCTGTACGTTTCAATGAGGTCCCCCCTCATTCTTCTAAAATCCAGCGAGAACAGGCCCAGTGCCGACAAACGCTCATCATAGGTTAACTCACTCATTCCTGGGATCATTCTTGTAAACCTACTCTGGACCCTCTCCAGAGCCAGCACATCCTTCCTCAGATATGGTGCCCAGAATTGCTCACAATACTCCAAATGTGGCCTTACCAGCGCCTTGTAGAGCCTCAGCATTACATCCCTGTTTTTGTATACGAGCCCTCTTGAAATAAAAAGCTAGACTTGAGTTTGCTTTCTGTACTCCGACTAGATTGCCTTTCCGTGAATCCTGCACCAACACTGGGTTAAATGCCTTGTTTCTCGTCGTGCGAGAGTGCCTGTGTCTTTCTCACAGTCAGGTCCAGCAAACCCTCACAGAATCTTCTCAGCCACAGCACGAGGTGGGTGGAAAGCAACACCATAATTTCCCCACGGCTGTTAAATTGTGCACACTGCGATTTCTGCAATCCGCAGTCAAATGTCAAAAGCACTTTGCTGCAGCCAGAGGATTACGTTGGAAATGCGTGGGTCATTTAGTTGCAATTATTACGCTAAAACAGCAAAAGGAGGAATTAGCTGGGGCGACATTCTGTTATCTCGCTTTTAAATGCAGATTTGTTTACGCGCAATATGATCAAGAAAGCAAACAACGCGACTGATTATCCAGCATCTTAGGAGCTACCAGTCACACTGCGTAAGGGAAAAAAACTCAGCAAAACGGTGAATAGATTTTTACTGCTTTACGCAATGATATTACGTTCATTCAATTATCCTCAGGCCAACAGATTGATACAAATATTGACAATGAGGAGAGGATGTTTCAACTGGTGGGAGAGTCTAGGACTAGAGGTCATAGCCTCAGAATTAAAGGACGTTCCTTTAGGAAGATGGGGTGGAATTTCTTTAGTCAGAGGGTGGTGAATCTGTGGAATTCCATGACGCAGAAGGCTGTGGAGGCCAGGTCAGCGGAAAATTTTAAAGCAGAGGTAGATAGATTCTTCATTAGTGCAGGTGTCAGGGGTTATGGGGAGAAGGCTGGAGAATGGGGTTAGGAGGGAGAGATAGATCAGCCATGATTGAATGACGGAGCAGACTCGATGGGCCGAATGGCCTAATTCTGCACCTATCTCTTTATGACCTTATGGCAGTGGGTAGCACAAAATATTGATCTCGAGTAGTTCATATTTTAAACAATTACACCAAAGGGTCGATTAAATAGTGCGGTCTTACCGTATATGTACGAGACTCCAACTAGTTCAAAGATTGCAATGATGACTAGGGAGTAGGAAGCTGCGTAGGTGTCCACAAGTTGCAACATGTAAATCCCACTCTAGTATCACAAAAACAAAACAGAGTCGTGAGTAGTTTAGTTCAGAGATACAGCACGAAAAAAGGCCCTTCGTCCCATCAAGTCTGCACCGACCAGCGATCCCCGCACACTAGCACCACCCCACACCCACTGGGGACAATTTACATTCACACCAAACCAATTAACCTATAAACCTGCACGCCTTTGGAGCGCGGGAGGAAACCGAAGATCTCGGAGAAATCCCAAGTTGGTTAGGGGGAGAACAGACAAACTCCATACAGACAGCACCCGTAGTCGGGATCGAACTCGGGTCCCCAGCGCTGTAAGGCAGCAACTCTACCACTGCGCCACTGTGCTACTCAATGCCCACTGTGCATGCACAGAAAGGTACGATACCTGAATAATCCGAGGAAAAGTGTGTCGGAAGGAACTGCAGATGCTGGTTCAGTTTAGTTTATTGTCACGTGTACCGAGGTACAGTGAAAAGCTTTTGTTGCGTGCTAACCAGTCAGCGGAAAGACAATACATGATTCCAATCGAGTCATTTACAGTGTATGGATACATGATAATAGAATAGCGTTTAGTGCAAGGTGAAGGCAGCAAAGTCCGATCAAGGATAGTCCAAGGGTCTCCAATGAGGTAGATAGTAGTTCAGCACCGCTCTCTGGTTGTGGTAAGATGGTTCAGTTGCCTGACAACAGCTGGGAAGTAACTATCCCTGGTTTACACCGAAGATAGACACAAAATGCTGGTGTAACTCAGTGGGATAGGCAGCATCTCCGGAAAGCAAGTAGTCCTTACCAAAGATCCTATAGCGGGGCAAGATAGACCACTCCTGCTAAATGCAATGGGCTGACGTGTAGTACGCAACGGAGCGGAACGTGGGCCTTATTTTCATCCATTTCCGTAACCCGACCCGACCCGACCCGACCCGCAGTGTAATCAACGTTGCGGGGGAACAGTTTGTGTTAATAAATTAAAATTCTGAAAATGAGGAGAAGATTTTTCCCAAAGAACTTTTATTTTTACGAGGATGTTTCCATAACCGGCTTCCGTCTCCGCGCTAGTATCCTATGGGATCTTTGGTGCGGAGACGGAAGCCGGTTATGGAAATGGGGCCAAAAATGACCCATGAATCTGCCCATGACCGTACTACGTCTTTTTCGTCGAGTGGACTATCTTGCTCGCTATAGGATCTTCGATCCTTACTTTCCCTCTATCTCCGCCCCTCCCCCACCCTGGTTGTCTGACTACTTTCACTGTCCTTCTGATTAATTTTACTGATTGTATGCTTCCGTGACACCTTCCGCTCAGCTAACAATGAACCATTCTACATTTCCTTATCATCGTCTGCGGTGATGTGTCGTTTTCACGCCTTACCCTTCCATATCTCTGGAGACCCTCTCCCCTGACTCTCAGTCTGAAGAAGGGTCTCGACCTGAAACGTCACCCATTCCTTCTCTCCAGAGATGCTGCCTGTTACTCCAGCACTTTGTGTCTGTAATCCAAGGATAAACTAGGCTTTGGTTGAAGCCTTGTCGTGACGCTGTAACACGCTCTCTTTGTGAGGAACTATGAAAGAAATTGGGACCATTTTGGCCTCTTTCCTCATGTGAAAAAAACTCCAAACCTTGGACAATAATATAAGGCAAAACCAGCCTCTCCCTCCCCAAAGATAGACACAAAACACTGGAATAACTCAGCGGGACAGAAGTTTTATTCTGTTTGTCACCTAATTAAGTCTTTCTGTACGCTCTATTCTGGAATCAAGACTGTTCATAAATTCATGAGTGATAGTAGGATTAGGCCATTCGGCCCATCATGTCTACTCCGCCATTCACTCTTGGCTGATCTACCTCTCCCTCCTAACCCCATTCTCCTGCCTTCTCCACTCTGACACCTGTACTAATCAATAAGCTATCTATATCTCTGCCTTATATATATCCACTGACTTGGCCTCCACAGCCGTCTGTGGCAAAGAATTCCACAGATTCACCACCAGATTCTGATTTAAAAAATTCCTCCTCATCTCCTTCCTGATGGAACGTCCATTAATTCTAAGGCTAAGACCTCTAGTCCTAGATTCCGCGGCTATAAACTCTAGTCCTGGAAAGCCTAGACGGTTTTCTGTGTAATCCTGTCATCTGAGAATGTAAAAGTTGTACCAAAGTCACGCTCAGGAGATCACCTTTGACTGGTCTCCTGGTGTACGCACCGGTTTGAATAAATCTCCCGTTACTTCGAACACTAACTCCGCCTGGCCTTTCCATTTTGCTCAAAAAGGTACAGAAATGTGAAAACGCACTCCTCCAGATTCAGGGACAGTTTCTTCCCAGCTGTTATCAGGCAACTGAACCATCCTACCACAACCAGAGAGCAGTGCTGAACCACTATCTACCTCATTGGTGACCCTTCGGATTATCTTTGATCGGTCTTTGCTGGTTTTACCTTGCACTGAACGTTATTCCCTTATCATGTATCTATACACTGTAAATGGCTCGGTAATTATGTCTTTCTGCTGGCTAGATAGCACGCAACAAAAGCTTTTCCCTGTACCTCGGTACACGTGACAATAAACTAAACTGATCTGACCTTCCTGTCTGATCCTCATAATCTTTCATTTCCCGGTTAACTAAAACCTAAACTTTGTTTAGTTGAGTTTAGACATACAATGTGGAAACAGGCCCTTCGGCCCATCAAATCCACACCGACCATCGATCACCAATGCACTAGTTCTATCCTACACACTAATTCACAGAGGCCCAAATAACCCACCAAACCCTTTGGGATGTGGGAGGAAACCGGAGCACCAAGAGAAAATGATGTGGTCACAGGGAAGACGGACAAACTCCACACAGACAGCACCCGTAGTCAGGATCGAACCTGGGTCTGTAGCACTCTTTGCTTTAAACATACTTGATAACATGTGTCAAATCATGAGAGGAATAGATTGGGTAGATGCACGGAGTCTCTTGCCCAGAGTAGGGGAATCGAGGACCAGAGGACATAGGTTCAAGGTGAAGGGGAAAACTCGTGACAATAAACTGATCTGACTATGACCTCTGCTCATTGAGAATGTAAAAGATCTTTCCTGGTCGGAGAACACTGATGCCATTATTAAGAAAGCACATCAGTGCCTCTACTTCCTGAGAAGATTACGGAGAGTCGGTTTGTCAAGGAGGACTCTCTCTAACTTCTACAAGTGCACAGT
The DNA here is from genome assembly GCA_038087875.1 of Malacoraja senta. Lineage (NCBI taxonomy): Eukaryota > Metazoa > Chordata > Chondrichthyes > Rajiformes > Rajidae > Malacoraja > Malacoraja senta. The sequence goes on from CM075979.1 coordinate 4,383,706, forward strand.
AGAGGGCATGCTGACCGGTTGCATCGTGGCTTGGTTCGGCAACTTGAGCGCCCTGGAGAGGAAAAGACTACAAAAAGTAGCAAACACTGCCCTGTCCATCATCGGCTCTGACCTCCCTTCGATCGAGGGGATCTATCGCAGTCGCTGCCTCAAAAAGGCTGGCAGTATCATCAAGGACCCACACCATCCTGGCCACACACTCATCTCCCCGCTACCTTCAGGTAGAAGGTACAGGAGCCTGAAGACTGCAACGACCAGGTTCAGGAATAGCTACTTCCCCACAGCCATCAGGCTATTAAACTCAACTCAAACAAAACTGTGAACATTAATAGCCCATTGCACTTTATCTGCTTATTTATGTGTGTATATATATATATATATTCTGTGGTATATGGTCACACTGATCTGTTCTGTATTCATGCCTACTATGTTCTGTTGTGCTGAAGCAAAGTATGAATTTCATTGTCCTATCTGGGACACATGACAATAAACTCTCTTGAATCTTGAACCTTGAACCTTGAACCTTGAAATGTGTGCCCCATGACCTTTGGCACCATACGGTTCATGACCTTCTGGGCTCCAACTCCTCTGAGGTGAATTGTTTATCGGGCTATGAAAGGTGGCTCAAATGTGGAGGATAACATTTTAAAATGCATGTGCCTATTTGTAAGTGTTTCTGATGTTTAGTTTAGAGATACAGTGCGGAAACAGGCCCCTCGGCCCACCGAGTCCGCGCCGACCAGCGATCCCCGCACGCATCCAGTTACCTGTACCGACAACTCTACCACTGTGCCACCGTGCCGCCCAATGCGTGTGAATGAAAATACAACATGTTTTAACTCAAATAAAGACACAGAGTGCTGGAGTATCTCAGCGGGTCAGGCAGCATCTCTGGACAACATGTGTAGGAAGGATTCAGGTGTAAACCAAAGATAGACACAGAGTGCTGGAGTATCTCAGCGGGTCAGGCAACATCTCTAGGTAAAAAAGGATGGGTGACATTTCAGGCTAAAGAAGGGTCCTGACCCATCCTTTTTAGACAATAGACAATAGACAACAGACAATAGGTGCAGGAGTCGGCCATTTGTCCCTTCGCGCCAGCAGCGCCATTCAATGTGATCATGGCTGATCATCCCCAATCAGTACCCCGTTCCTGCCTTCTCCCCATAATCCCCTGATTCCGCTATCTTTAAGAGCCCTATCTAGCTCTCTCTTGAAAGTATCCAGAGAACCGGCCTCCACCGCCCTCTGAGGCAGAGAATTCCACAGACTCACAACTCTGTGTGTGAAAAAGTGTTTCCTCATCTCCGTTCTAAATAGCTTACCCCTTATTCTTAAACTGTGGCCCCTGGTTCTAGACTCCCCCAACATCAGGAACATGTTTCCTGCCTCTAGCGTGTCCAAACACTTAATAATCTTATATGTTTCAATAAGATCCCCTCTCATCCTTCTAAACTCCAGAGTGTACAAGCCCAGCCGCTCCATTCTCTCAGCATAGGACAGTCCCGCCATCCCGGGAATTAACCTTGTGAACCTACGCTGCACTCCCTCAATAGCAAGAATGTCCTTCCTCAAATTAGGGGACCAAAACTGCACACAATACTCCAGGTGTGGTCTCACTAGGACCCTGTACGTAGCATGTTGCAGCCGGGGGAGGTGAATGGCTTTGGATCATAACATCCCTTCCCACCCTTCGTAAAACAACAGAACAACAGAACAGAATAGAACAGAACCAGTATTTTTTACATTTTAGAAAACAAAAAGACACAACAGTAAAATGAGTCCCCGGTGAGATCAGAGTTTACAGTCCTAATGGCCTGTTGGGAAGAAACTCCGTCTCATCCCCTCTGTTTTCGCAGCTTTTCCCACTCTTTCGGCACTCGAAAGCCCCAACTGGAGGAACCGAGAACTACTGAAGATACACACATTTTGGGTCGGGACTCTTCTTCAGACCGGAGATAGACCCAAAATGCTGGAGTAACTCAGCGGGATGGGCAGCATCTCTGGAGAGAAGGAATGGGTGACGTTTCGGGTCGAGACCCTTCTTCAGACCAAGAGTCGGGGGTAGTGGGAAATGAGAGACCTGGAAGGGTAAGGTGTGAAAACGAGAGATCAAAGGGGATGAGGCTCAGGGAAAATGTACAGTAGATCATTGTTAGTGAGGGGAAGATGACAACGAGGTGTGCAATGTAAAATGTAATCAGGAGGACAGTCAGAGTGGTCGGAGAACTAGGATGGGGGCGGGATGGAGAGAGAGGGAAAGCAAGAGTTACTTAGAGTTAGAGAAGTCAATGTTTTATACCGCTGCCCAAGTGAAATATGAGGTGCTGTTCCTCCAATTTGCGCTGGGCCTCACTCTGACAGTGGAGGAGGCCCAGGACAGAAAGGTCAGTGTGGGAATGGGAGGGGCAGTTAAAGTGTTTGGCAACCGGGAGATCAGGTAGGTTTAGGCGGACCGAGCGGAGGTGTTCAGCGAAATCTGACCAGGGAGTTACTCCAGCATTTTGTGTCTGCCTTCGGTGTAAACCAGCATCTGCTGTTCCATCCCACACGTTGAGCAGTGCCGGGGATGCAGCGTGAAGGCAGCTGAGGAAATTCAGAGTCTCTCTGAGGATCCTTCAGTCCTTCTACTCTGGGGCTGTAGAAAGCATCTTGTCCGGCAACATCACCATCTGGTTTGGGAACTGCTCTGCCCAGGACAGGAAGGCTCTGCAGAGAGTAGTGCGTTCGGCCGAAAGCACCACGGGAACTACACTCCCCCCCCCCCCCCTGCAGGAACTATACATCAGAAGGTGCAGATCCAGAGCCAGCAACATTATGGGGGACCCCTTCCACCCCAGCAACGGACTGCTCCAGCTGCTATGGTCAGGCAAGCGCCTCCGCTGTCACGCTGCGAAAACAGAGAGGATGAGACGGAGTTTCTTCCCACAGGCCATTAGGACTGTAAACTCTAACCTCACCAGGGACTAATTTTACTGTTGTGTCTTTTTGTTTTCTAAAATGTAAATACTGCTTCTGTTCTGTTCTGTTGTTCTGTAGTTTTTTGCACAATCCCGCAGGCATTGCCACTTTCATTTCAATGCACATCTTGTATGTGTATGTGACAAAAGAAAGTTGACTGGACTTGAACATCATTGGTTGAAGATGGAAGGATATCTCACCTGAGTTATCATAGGGATTCCCATGATGAAGAAGACTCCACAGCAAGCTAAGGTAAACAGTGGTTTCTTTGGCCGGAGATATCCAGGGAACTCGTCCACGACTGAAGTCACAATCGTCTCGATGGTTGCAAACTTAAAATTAATTAGAAAAAACATAGGTCAATTATACGCAAGATGATAGAAAGCTTCTTGATCCTGACTGGAATTATTCAACTGCATCAGTACCACTAATAGCCCTGTCCCACGGTACGAGTTCATTCCAAGAGCTCTCCTGAGTTTAAAAAAAATTAAACTCGTGGTAAGCACGGAGAATGAACGTAGCGGGTACGTCGGAGCTCGGGGACGTCTCTTAGCGGCTCTTAACGCTAACGGCAGGTACTCGGGAAGACTCGCTAACGGCAGGTAAGCACGGGAAGACTCGTGAGGATTTTTCAACATGTTGAAAAATGTCCACGAGAGCCCCGAGTACCGACGAGCGGCCATTACCGTAAATCTCCGAGTTCGAATCAGGGCAAACTCGGGAGAGCTCTTGGAATGAACTCGTACCGTGGGACAGGGCTATAACACTGATAACATATTTCAACTGATCTTCATTTGTTCCGTGTGTGGGAAGGAACTGCAGATGCTTATTTACACCGAACAAAGACACAAAGATGCTGGAGTAACTTAGCAGGTCAGACAGCATCTTTCCCGTTCCTTCTCTCCAGAGATGCTGCCTGTCCCCGTTGAGTTACTCCAGCATCTATCTTCTACCATCGCACATTTCCTTGATCATCGTCTGCTTTCATCTGTCCTTTTCACATCTTACTTGCTCTGTGTTCCCGATGTTGGGGGGAATCCAGAACCAGGGGCCACAGTTTAAGAATAAGGAGTAAGCCATTTACAACGGAGATGAGGAAACACTTTTTCACACAGAGAGTGGTGAGTCTGTGGAATTCTCTGCCTCAGAGGGCGGTGGAGGCCGGTTCTCTGGATACTTTCAAGAGAGAGCTAGATAGGGCTCTTAAAGATAGCGGAGTCAAGGGGATATGGGGAGAAGGCAGGAACGGGGTACTGATTGGGGATGATCAGCCATGCTCACAGCTGGCTCGAAAGGCTGAATGGCCGACTCCTGCACCTATTGTCCATTGTAACTCAGCAGGTCAGGCAGCATCTCGGGAGAGAAGGAATTGGTGACGTTTTGGGTCGAGACCCTTCTTCCTGTCCATGCACCAGGGTGAAATAGATGAATGGAGCACATCAGAGAATCTCTACTTCATATTCCCTTCAAAAAAGGGTCCTTGTTAGGTCTGTGGCACGCACGGGTGAATTTATAACAAAGTCTAATCTCTGTAAACTCTCCAAATCAAAGACAAAAATGAGAAGCTATAGTTTCATTTAATTAGTTTAGAGATACAGCGCGGAAATAAGCCCTTCAGCCCACCGGGTCCGTGCCGACCAGCGATCCCCACACACTAAAGGGGCTGTCCCACTTGGGAGTCATTTGTGAATCCCAAAATCCTGGGGCGCCGCGCGCGACCGCGCGTCACTGCCTACGTCACCACGCACCATGCGCGGGTAATTCACGCCATGCGCGCATTACATGCTTGTCACAATGTGCGCGTCGTGACCCGTAAATGATGTCGCGTAAATGACGCGCAAATGACGCCCAAGTGGGACAGGCCCTTAAGACTATCCTGCACAATTATTTTTTTTACATTGATACCAACCCAACTAACTTACAAACCTGCACGCCTTTGGAGCGTCTGCCTTACAGCTCCAGAGGCCCGGGTTCGATCCTGACTATGGGTGCTGTCTGTGCGATGTACTAATAAACTGAACTAATCTCGGAGAAAACCCACGCGGGTCACGGGGAGAACGTACAAACTGCGTACAGACTGCGTCCGTAGTCAGGATGGAACCCGGGTCTCAAGCGCTGTGAGGCAGCAACTCTACCGCTGCGCCACCGCGATGCCCTTTATCGCACTAATGGTGCTGAAGGATTGCCGAGAAGTTGGTACTTGTTAGAAATCGAAGATGAAAAATAGAAGATGAGAACTAGAAACATGACAGGAATATAGTTGATGGTTAAACTGCCTCTCGCCGTGGTGCATGCAAGCATAGAAAGTAGAGACCACTTTAAAACTTGGAAACTAATCACTAAAGTGGGGTAATTATGGTAAAGTGGTGCTTCGAGAGCAGGGTGTTTGTGAAATCCACGCAACTAATGTCCCCACTGAATGTCAGCACCTAATCTCAGGCAGCGTAGGGCAACACAGCCTGAGTAAGTGGAACTACTCCAAGAGTTTAATGTGGAGCTGATTTACCATCGTGTCCAGTCCGAGTGTGAGGAGCATGAGGAAGAATATGATCGCCCAGAACGGAGACAGAGGAAGTCTGGTTAAGGCCTCCGGATATACCACAAACGCAATGCCCGGGCCTGTAACACACAAAGAATAACATCCATAAAGCAAAAGAGAGCCAGCAAGAGTTTAACTGGTCTTTCACACGTCATGAGTTCATAAAATGATTATGAATATGATTTTTTCCTACTCTGTCTACAGAGCTTTTGTCGGCACTGGGCCTGTACTCGCTGGAGTTTAGAAGAATAAGCATGGACCTCATTGAAACGCACAGAATAGTGAAAGGCCTGGATAGAGTGGATGTGGAGAGGATGTTTCCACCGGTGGGAGAGTCCAGGACCAGAGGTCACAGCCTCAGAATTAGACGTTCTTTTAGGAAGGAGATGAGGAGGGATTTTTTCAGTCAGAGGGTGGTGAATCTGTGGAATTCTTTGCCACAGAAGGCTGAGGAGGTCAAATCAGTGGATATATTTGATTAGTACGGGTGTCAGAAGTTATGGGGAGAAGGCAGGAGAATGGGGTTAGGAGGGAGAGATAGATCAGCCATGTTTTGAATGGCAGAGTAAACTTGATGGGCCTAATTCTGCACCTATCACATGATCTTATGATCCTATGAAGGTAGACAAAAATGCTGGACAAACTCAGTGGGTGAGGCAGCCTCTATGGAGCGAAGGATTTCGCTTGGGCAGTTTACACCCCAGTGGTATTAACATTGACTTCTCCAATTTCAGAAGTCAATGTTCATTCCGCTGGGGTGTAAACTGCCCAAGCGAAATCCCTCACTCCATAGATGCTGCCTCACCCCCTGAGTTTCTCCAGCATTTTTGTCTACGTTCGATTTTCCAGCATCTGCAGTTCCTTCTTAAACTTATGATCCTATGATGTTTTTTACAACTCTCAAAATTTTATTTACTCCAACCGTGTCTCCCTGCATCATCCACAGCAAGATAAGATTACAATTCATAAGGTCATAAGTTCTAGGAGCAGAATTAGGCCATTCGGCCCATCAGGTCGACACCACCATTCAATCATGGTTGTTCTATCTTTCCCATATAATATTTTTACCACTCTGCACGCAAGAACAAAGCATTGGTGTTGTACGTAGGTACATTGACAATAAAGTATCATTGAATTGAATCATCGCATCATCAAATTATGAAATCATGAAATAGACAATAGACAATAGGGGCAGGAGTAGGCCATTTGGCCCTTCAAGCCAGCACCGCCATTCAATGTGATCATGGCTGATCATCCCCAATCAGTACCCTGTTCCTGCCTTCTCCCCATATCCCCTGACCCCTATTTTTAAGAGCCCTATCTAGCTCTCTCTTGAAAGTATCCAGAGAACCTGCCTCCACCGCCCTCTGAGGCAGAGAATTCCACAGACTCACCACTCTCTGTGAGAAAAAGTGTTTCCTCGTCTCCGTTCTAAATGGCTTACCTCTTATTCTTAAACTGTGGCCCCTGGTTCTGGACTCCCCCAACATCAGGAACATGTTTCCTGCCTCTAGCGTGTCCAAAACCTTAATAATCTTATATGTTTCAATAAGATTCCCTCTCATCCTTCTAAACTCCAGAGTGTACAAGCCCAGCCGCTCCATTCTATCAACATATGACAGTCCCGCCATCCCGGGAATTAACCTGGTGAACCTACACTGCACTCCCTCAATAGCAAGAATGTCCTTCCTCAAGTTTGGAGACCAAAACTGCACACAATACTCCAGGTGTGGTCTCACTAGGGCTCTGTACAACTGCAGAAGGACCTCTTTGCTCCGATACTCAACTCTTCTTGTTACAAATCATGCAATCATTGAATCCGTTAAATCATTCAGCATGAAATTATTATATTAAATCATTGCATCATTGAATCATTGAATAGTTTGCAGTTTTTTATTTAATTTAGCGAATGCAAAGTCCTTTAGCCAAGCAGTTGCCTCTTGATCTGCTGCATGAAGGGTGACAAGTCCTCCTTTAAGTCTTTTTTGAGGGCATGCTTCAATGATGTGTTGCATTGTTTGCAGTAATATAAATACATTTTTAGCTGTCAAAAATAATTTTGTATTTGAAAGCAACTCGCTGTTTCACACAATGACCACTAGGTGGTTGGCTTCATCCCTCACTCAGTTAGCGCAGACCATTGGCAATAGGGTTTGAAGGATTTAAGGTCAGTTTATTGTGACATGTACCAATTAAGGTACAGTGAAATTCAAATTACGAATTAAACGGCTTCTGAAAATGTTACCCTAGTGTGTCGGGTAGAACCTGTGTTAGGGGGATGATGGTTGGCGTGGACTCGGGCCCATTTCCAGGCTGTGTATGTAAAACTAGAACTAGAGCTAAAGGGCCTGTCCCACTTGTGGCGACCTAATCCGCGAGTTCTGGCGAGTTTGCCCTCGACTCATACTCGCAGCGGGGTCGACACGAGGTCCTAGGAGGTCTTCGTAACTCTCCTTCATGCTCGAGAGTGGTCTCCGCGTACTCGAGGCCTCAGCTAGGTCGCGGCGGTTTTTTCAACATGTTAAAAGAATGCCCGCGAGTAAAAAAAGGTCGCCATGGAAAAGATATATACTGTTTTTACTCGTAGGTTTAGTCATAGTAGGTCGTAGTAGGTCGGCATGTTAGTCGTAAGTAATCGTGGGTAGTCGAGGGTAGTCGTAGATAGTCTTCATCATAGTCGAAGGAGATCGAAGGAGGTCGTCTTCACTCTCCACTATTCGGTGTCCAATTTTCCCGAAACTAGTCGTAGCTAGTCGAAGCTGGTCTTCAACATAGTCGAAGGAGGTCTTCAACATGTCATTTTTTCAAACTCTTCTAAACTCGCCAATTAGGTCGCCCCAAGTGGGACAGCCCTTTAAACTAAATATGAGCTAACATCCCTTTACTGGGATCCTGGCTTACTGGATAGGACGCGACAGAAAGCTTTTCACTGTACCTCGGTACACGTGACCATAAACTAGATTAAACTTATAGTGGACAATGGGCAATAAAGGACACCATTCCCCTCTATGGCCCATGATAACCAGGATTATCTAGACTCATGCGTGGCTGTGCGTGGTTCAGATCAAGGGTTCCCAACCTGGGGTAAATGTCGCCTACCCAGGGGGTAAATGTGTTGATTCTGGATTTGTACATATTTTTCTCATTGACTGACTGTGTTTGGTTCTGGTATCTGTTCATCATTAGTTGTCCATAAATAACTGAAATAACATTGTTTTTGTGCTATTAAAGTTGCCTGGGGTAAACGGGACGAAAAAGGTTGGGAACCCCTTGCTTATTGCAAGGTGAAGCCAGCAAAGTCCGGTCATGGATAGTCCCAGGGACATCAAAGGGGTAGATAGTGGTTCATGTTAAAGTTGCCAGGGCAAACATAATTCAGTTAAAAAAGATGTACAAAACACTTTTTTTTTAAAGGATATTGGGATGAGGATAGGTGATTGTGAGTGGGATATTTGTTATACTGATTGTATTGGGAAGGGTGATTATAGGGTGATGGGTTGTATATATGACTAAGAGATACTGGATAGTATATGAGGGTTTTTTCTTTTTTTCTCTCTTTTTTTGTATGGCTTTGTAAATATTTGATTGGTGTATAAATGTAAATAATTTGGTGTACATATAGTTGCTGGTGTACATATGGTGTACATATAGCTGCTAAATTTGTATAAGATAATTATAAGCAGTTTAATAAGGGGTGGGAATTAATAAGCTTGGGCTTCTTCCTGCTCCTCTTCGGACACATACGATTTCATTTATTTATAGATATTGTTTATGACATTTTATAAATATTCTTGTTTAGTTTTTTTTGTTTGTTGCATGCTGTTGCCCACTTGCTTTTTATTCTTTTATTCTGTTCGAAATAAAGAATTAAATAAATAAATTAATTAATTAATTAATTAATAAATGGGACGAAAAAGGTTGGGGACCCCTGGTTCAGATGGTAGATTGGTGAGGTTGAGATGAGACTCAGGCGCTCAGCTACAATATTTATATGTTTCTAGAACAATTTGACGATAACATCATTAACACAATGGTCCCCTTCAGCCTGGGGGCTGACTCTTTGCTGTTGGGGTTTGCAGGGTCAGCAGCCAGGCAAACAATTGCCTTCACAAACTAGAAGGCATTGGCACCCTCAAACGAAATAGGAGTTCCTTCTGCAGATGTGCAGGGCCCTAGTGAGACCACACCTGGAGTATTTTGTGCAGTTTTGGTCCCCTAATTTGAGGAAGGACATTCTTGCTATTGAGGGAGTGCAGCGTAGGTTTACAAGGTTAATTCCCGGGACGGCGGGACTGTCATATGCTGAGAGAATGGAGCGGATGGGCTTGTACACTCTGGAGTTTGGAAGGATGAGAGGGGATCTTATTGAAATATATAAGATTATTAAGGGTTTAGACACACTAGAGGCAGGAAACATGTTCCCGATGTTGGGGGAGTCCAGAACCAGGGGCCACAGTTTAAGAATAAGGAGTAAGCCATTTAGAACGGAGACGAGGAAACACTTTTACACACAGAGAGTTGTGAGTCTGTGGAATTCTCTGCCTCAGAGGGCGGTGGAGACCGGTTCTCTGGATGCTTTCAAGAGAGAACTAGATAGGGCTCTTAAAAATAGCGGAGTCAGGGGATATGGGGAGAAGGCAGGAACGGGGTACTGATTGGGGATGATCAGCCATGATCACATTGAATGGCGGTACTGGCTCGAAGGGCCGAATGGCCTACTCCTGCACCTATTGTCTATTGTCTATTGGGAAAGTATTAGCGGTGTTAATATTTAACATTACCTTCATCTGCGACCTCAGTGATGGGTACCTTCAGTTCCTTGGCCATGAATCCAATGACGGAGAAGATGACAAAGCCTGCAAAGACACTGGTGGCGCTGTTGGCGCAGGTGACCAGCAGAGTGTCCCTGCAGGGGAGGCAAGAGGGAGTCAACGGAACATCGAGCATAGAACAGTACAGTACAAGAACAGGCCCTTCGGCCCAACAATGTCAGTCCTGAACATGATGCCAAGACCAACACTTATCTACCTGCATATCGTCCACATCCAACCATACCATGTACCTCTCCAATAGTCCCTTAAAGGTCATAAGGTCTTAAGTGATAGGAGTAGAATTAGGCCATTCGGCCCATCAAGTCTACTCCGCCATTCAATCATGGCTGATCTATCTTTCCTTCACAACACCATTCTCCTGCCTTCTCCCCATAACCCCTACACCCGTACTAATCAGGAATATGCCAATCTCAGCCTTAAAAATATCCACTGATGTGGGCTCCACAGGCAATGAATTTCACAGATTCACCACCCTCTGGCTAAAGATCTTCTTCCATTAATTCTAATTCTGAGGCTGTGCTCTCTGGTCCTAGACTCTCCCACTAGTGGAAACATCCTCTCCACATCCACTCTATCCAAGTCTTTCATTATTCTGTATGTTTCAATGAGGTCCCCCCCCCCAACCCAACCTTCTAAACTCCAGCGAGTACAGGCCCAGTGTCACCAAACACTCATCGTAGGTTAACCCACTCATTCCTGGGATGATTCTTGTAAACCTCCTCTGGACCCTTTCCAGAGCCAGCATATCCTTCCTCAGATGTGGTGCCCAAAATTGTTCACAGTACTCCAAAGGTAGAGACAGAATGCTGGAGTAACTCAGCAGGTGAGTTTCCCCAGCGGTATGAACATTGACTTCTCTAACTTCAAATAGCCCTTGCTTTCTCTCTCCATCCCCTTCCCGGTTCTCCCACTAGTCTTGTTCAAGAAGGAACTGCTGGAGAATCGAAGATAGACAAAATTGCTGGAGAAACTCAGCGGGTGAGGCAGCATCTATGGAGCGAAGGAAATAGGCAACGTTTCGGGCCGAAACCCTTCTTCAGACTGAGGACCCACTAGTCTTACTGTCTCCCCCTCCTTTCTATCTTTGTCCCGCCCCCTCCTCTGACATCAGTCTGAAGAAGGGTCTCGACCCGAAACGTCGACCATTCCTTCTCTCCAGAGATGCCGCCTGTCCCGCTGAGTTACCCCAGCATTTTGTGTCTACCTTCGATTGAAACCAGCATCTGGCAGTTCCTTCTTGTACAGTATTCCAAATGTGGCCTGACCAGAGCCTCAGCGTTACATCCCTGTTTTTTCTGGTCTATTGTATTTTGTATTCTAGTCCTCTTGATATAAATGCTGGCAGTCCCCACTCATTCTCGCACGCTCTCTCTTATCCTCAGCCCCTGACGCGAGGAAAGGCCGGTGGGATTCTTCCCCTTACCTGTATATATTGTTGTGGAATTTATTGTACGAGGAGAGTGTTATCAATCCTCCCCATGCCGCCGAGAGCGAAAAAAAGATCTGCGTAGCGGCATCCTTCCACACCTTTTTGTGCACAAACGTAAAGAAAATACGACTTAAGCGCGACTTCCATTGTAGCAGCAACCCACATCCCCAAGACATTCTTTAAACTTAAATTCTCAGGCGTCCCCCCCGATGTTTCACTGTGTATTGGAGTAGACACATTATGGGCAGCACGGCGGCGCAGCAGGTAGAGCTGCTGCCTCACAGCGCCAGAGTCCCGCGTTCCATCCCGACTACAGGTGCTGTCTGTACGGAGTTTGCACGTTCTCCCCGTGACCTGCGTAGGTTTTCTACGAGATCTTCCGTTTCCTCCCACACTCCAAAGACGTGCAGGTTTGTAGATTAAGTGGCTTGGTATGAATGTAAAAGTGGTCCCTAGAGTGGGCAGGATAGTATTAAGGGCCTGTCCCACTTGGCGATTTTTTTCGGCGACTGCCAGCATCATCGACCGACGTATCGGGTCACCGAAAAATTTGCGGCGTGATGACGTGTTGACGCGCGGTGATTTTTTTTCAAGTGACGCAACATTTTCTTTGCTGCCGCTGGATTTTGAAAGGTTCAAAATCTTTTGGCGACACTAATATGTCGCCGGCAGTCGCCGAAAAAAATCGGCAGGTGGGACAGGCCCTTGAGTGTACGGGGTGATCGCTGGTCGTCGCTGACTCGTTGGGCCGAACGGCCTGTTACCGAGCTGTATCTCTAAACTAAACTAATACACCTTGACAACAAGCTCCATGGGCAAGTTTCAGGCTATGTTTTAATAAGCTCTATTTCGGATCAACAGCCGACATCGTTCCAATCCCTCTGGCTGCTGTCAATAGCTTCAAAAACACTGCACCTCCCACAGGGGATCCCGTGTGGACAATGGCTCGTGAAGCAGCTACTCTGAATCTGAATGTCAGTCCAAAAGGATGAATTTAATATTGAATCAGTCATATAGATGCAGCAAGGATAAGATAGGAAAAGACATTGAGAGCACCTATTAAGCCAACTTTTGTTGTAAATACCTCCAACAGTTGAACACAGGATAAACGAGAATTTGCACTTGGAAACAGTGAATTTTGCTGTTACAGCAGCTCCATCCAAGACCGCAAGAAACTGCAGGTACAGCAGGCAGTGAAGAAAGCAAATGGCCTGTTGGCCTTTATAACAAGAGGAGTCGAGTATAGAAGCAAAGAGGTCCTTCTGCAGTTGTACAGGGCCCTCGTAATACCACACCTGGAGCATTGTGTGCCGTTTTGGTCCCCTAATTTGAGGAAGCACATTCTTGCTATTGAGGGAGTGCAGCGTAGGTTCACAAGGTTAATTCCCGGGATGGCGGGACTGTCATACGCTGAGAGAATGGAGCGGCTGGGCTTGTACACTATGGAGTTTGGAAGGATGAGAGGGAATCTTATTGAAACATATAAGATTGTTAAGGGTTTGGACACGCTAGAGGCAGGAAACATGTTCCCGATGTTGGGGGAACCAGCATCGGGAACCAGGGGCCACAGTTTAAGAATAAGGGGTAAGCCATTTAGAACGGAGACGAGGAAACATTTTTTCACACTGAGAGTTGTGAGTGTGGAATTTTCTGCCTCAGAGGGCGGTGGGGGCCAGTTCTCTGGATACTTTCAAGAGAGAGCTAGATAGGGCTCTTAAACATAGCGGAGTCAGGGGATATGGGGAGAAGGCAGGAACGGGGTACTGATTGGAGATGATCAGCCATGATCACATTGAATGGCGGTGCTGGCTCGAAGGGCCGAATGGCCTACTCCTGCACCTATTGTCTATTGTCTATTGTCTAATTGTGGACGCAGCCCAGACCATCACGCAAACCAACCTCCCTTCCATTGACTCCATCTACACCTCACGCTGCCTCGTCAAGGCCAGCAGCATAATCAAGGACGAGTCTCACCCCGGCCACTCCCTCTTCTCCCCTCTCCCATCAGGCAAGAGGTGCAGAAGTGTGAAAACGCACACCTCCAGATTCAGGGACAGTTTCTTCCCAGTTGTTATCAGGCGACTGAACCATCCTGTCGCCAACTAGAGAGCGGTCCTGACCTCCCATCAACTTCATTGGAGACCCTCAGACTATCATTAATCAGACTTTCTCTTGCACTAAACATTATTCCCTTTGTCATGTATCTGTACACCGTGGACGGCTCGATTGTAATCATGTATTGTCTTTCTGCTCACTGGATAACACGCAACAAAAATCCTTTTCACTGTACATCGGTGCAGGTGACAACAAACTCACTAAGTCTCTAGTGTGTAGGTTAGTGCGAGTGTACATGGTGATCGCTGGTCGGCACAGACTCGGTGGGTCGAAGGGCCTGTTTCCACGCTGTATCTCTAAAGTCTAAATTCATGCATCATTGTTTTACATATTGCACTGTTTAATCTTTACAATGAACTGTTCTATACCCATTTATTTATTTCCAATTTAACATAGAAACATAGAAAATAGGTGCAGGAGTGGGCCATTCGGCCCTTCGAGCCAGCAAAGCCATTCAATGTGATCATGGCTGTTCTTCTAAAATCAGTACCCCGTTCCTGCTTTTTTTTCCCCATATCCCTTGATTCCGTTAGCCCTAAGAGCTGAATCTAACTCTCTCTTGAAAACATCCAGCGAATCGGCCTCCACTGCCTAACGCCCACTAATGTTCAACCATGGTCTGGTGGAAGTCCCCACTAGATGGAAGCAGAGGTTATTAAACCTAAAGGGCCTGTCCCACTTGGCGATCTTTTTCGGCGACTGCCGGCACCATTGACTGATGCATCAGGTGAGCGAAATATTTGTGGCGTGATGACGTATTGACGCGCGCCGTTTTTTTTTCAAGTGTCGCGACATTTTTATTGGTCGCTGCTGGATTTTGAAATGTTCCGAATCTTTTGGCGACACTGATATGTGGCCGAAAAAATCGCCAAGTGGGACAGGCCCTTCAGAGTTACTTATTGATGCAAACCAGGAAAAGCGGGAATCCACATTTTGGAAAAAGTTTGGTGCTAAAGAAGCTAAAGATGTAGATTTTCTTCCATTTTCCTACTTCTGTTTTCTCAAGAGAGTTCCAATCCTTTCAATAATTTCATTCCTGAATGGAAAAGCTTGGTTTATGATTAAAAAAATAATCTATTAGTTACTGTGGAAGTGAAACATCAAAATGGAATTTTACTCCAGATTGGGCTCAGCAAACAATATGCTGCTGGAGGCTGCCCTCGTGTGGTTACTTATAATATTGCATGTTCATTTGGAAGACAGAAAAAAATGTTTGTCCCCAAACTATTATATATAATGGTCATAGAGTCAAAATGTGGAGGAAGGAACTGCAGGTGCTGGTTTAAACCAAAGATAGACACAAAATGCTGGAGTAACTCAGCGGAACAGGCAGCATCTCTGGAGAGAAGGAATGGGTGACGTTTTGGGTCAAGACAGCCTTAAGAATGGCCTCGACCCGAAAAGTCAGCCATTCCTTTTCTCCAGAGATGCTGCCTGTCCCGCTGAGTTACTCCAGCATTTTGTGTCTATCTAGAGTCATACAGCACAGAAACAGGCCCTTCGGCCTAACTTGCCCACGTCGACTGACATGCCCCATCTTCACTAGTCCCACCTGCCCGCGTTTGGTCCATATCCCTCTAAGCCTGTCCTATCCATGTACCTGTTCAAACATTTCTTAAACGTTGCGTTAGTACCTGCCTCAACTACCTCCTCCGGCAGCTCGTACCATACACCCAACCACCCTATGTGTGAAAGATCCATTGAACCATTCATTCCAAGCTTCCATACAGTTATAATTCATTGGTAGCTATTAGTTTGTTTTGTTTAGTTTAGAGATGCCGTGCGGAAACAGGCCCTTTGGCCCATCGAGTCCGCACCGACCAGCGATCCCCGCACATAATCACTATCCTTATTTTTAATTTATAATTATACCGAGCCAATTAACCTACAAACCTGTACGTCTTTGGAGTGTGGGAGGAAACCGAAGATCTCGGAGAAAACCCACGCAGGTCACTGGGAGAACGTACTGGGGAGACTTGCAAAGGCTACTGGGGAGACTTTAAGCTAGAATGGTTGGGGGGAGGGACTCAAATAGAGAAAGCTATTAGACAGTGTGTGAGGCAGGAGGCAGAGAAGGAAAGCACTCAGACCCAACATGTAGGGGGGGAAGAAGAAAACAATAATAAACAGAGAATAAGAGGTGGTGGGGTTCTTAAATGGGTGAGCAGAGAAACAGAGGGGTGTAAAATGTGGGCGGAAGCAATAGGTAGCAAGGTGAAAAGTAAAAGTGGCAGGCAGACAAATCCAGGGCAAAAATCAAAAAGGGCCACTTTTCAACATAATTGTATAAGGGGTAAGAGCGTTGTAAAAACAAGCCTGAAGGCTTTGTGTCTCAATGCAAGGAGCATTCGTAATAAGGTGGATGAGTTGAACGTGCAGATAGCAATTAATGATTATGGTATAGTTGGGATCACGGAGACATGGCTCCAGGGTGACCAAGGCTGGGAGCTGAACATTCAGGGATATTCAATATTCAGGAGGGATAGAGAGAAAGGAAAAGGAGGTGGGGTAGCGTTGCTGGTTAGAGAGGAGATTAACGCAGTGGAAAGGAAGGACATTAGCTTGGAGGATGTGGAATCGGTATGGGTAGAGCTGCGAAACACTAAGGGGTAGAAAACGCTGGTGGGTGTTGTGTACAGGCCACCTAGCAGTAGTAGTGAAATTGGGGATGGTATCAAACAGGAAATTAGAAATGCGTGCAACAAAGGCAAAACAGTTATAATGGGTGACTTCAATCTACATATAGATTGGGTGAATCAAATTGGCAGGGGTGCTGAGGAAGAGGATTTCTTGGAATGTATGCGGGATAGTTATCTAAACCAACATGTAGAGGAACCAACGAGAGAGCGGGCTATTCTAGACTGGGTATTGAGTAATTAGGAAGCGTTAGTTAGCAGTCTTGTTGTGCGTGCCCCCTTGGGCAAGAGTGATCATAATATGGTTGAGTTCTTCATTAGGATGGAGAGTGACATTGTTAATTCAGAAACAACGGTACTGAACTTAAAGAAAGGTAACTTTGAGGGTATGAGATGTGAATTGGCCAAGATTGACTGGCAATTAGTTCTAAAAGGGTTGACGGTGAATATGCAATGGAAGGCATTTAAAGACTGCATGGATGAACTACAAAAATTGTTCATCCCAGTTTGGCAAAAGAATAAATCAGGGAAGGTCGTGCATCCGTGGATAACAAGGGAAATCAGGGATAGTATCAAAGCAAAAGATGATGCGTACAAATTAGCCAGAAAAAGCAGCATACCAGAGGACTGGGAGAAATTCAGAGACCAGCAGAGGAGGACAAAGGGCTTAATTAGGAAAGGGAAAATAGATTATGAAAGAAAACTGGCAGGGAACATAAAAACTGAATGCAAAAGTTTTTATAGATATGTGAAGAGAAAGAGATTAGTTAAAACAAATGTAGGTCCCTTGCAGTCAGTGAATTGATCATGGGGAACAAGGATATGGCGGACCAATTGAATAACTACTTTGGTTCCGTCTTCACTAAGGAAGACATAAATAATCTGCCGGAAATAGCAGGGGACCGCGGGTCAAAGGAGATGGAGGAACTGAGTGAAGTGGTGTTGGGTAAATTGAATGGATTAAAGGCCGATAAATCACCAGGGCCAGATAGGCTGCATCCCAGAGTACTTAAGGAAGTAGCTCCAGAAATAGTGGATGCATTAGTGATAATTTTTCAAAACTCTTTAGATTCTGGAGTAGATCCTGAGGATTGGAGGGTAGCAAACGTAACCCCACTTTTTAAGAAGGGAGGGAGAGAGAAAACGGGGAATTACAGACCAGTTAGTCTAACATCGGTAGTGGGGAAACTGCTAGAGTCAGTTATTAAAGATGGGATAGCAGCACATTTGGAAAGTGGTGAAATCATTGGACAAAGTCAGCATGGATTTACGAAAGGTAAATCATGTCTGACGAATCTTATAGAATTTTTCGAGGATGTAACTAGTAGAGTGGATAGGGGAGAACCAGTGGATGTGTTGTATCTGGACTTTCAGAAGGCTTTCGACAAGGTCCCACATAAGAGATTAGTATACAAACTTAAAGCACACGGTATTGTGGGTTCAGTATTGATGTGGATAGAGAACTGGCTGGCAAACAGGAAGCAAAGAGTAGGAGTAAACGGGTCCTTTTCACAATGGCAGGCAGTGACTAGTGGGGTACCGCAAGGCTCAGTGCTGAGACCCCAGATATTTACAATTTATATTAATGACCTGGATGAGGGAATTGAAGGCAACATCTCCAAGTTTGCGGATGACACTAAGCTGGGGTGCAGTGTTAGCTGTGAGGAGGATGCTAGGAGACTGCAAGGTGACTTGGATAGGCTGGGTGAGTGGGCAAATGTTTGGCAGATGCAGTATAATGTGGATAAATGTGAGGTTATCCACTTTGGTGGCAAAAACAGGAAAGCAGACTATTATCTAAATGGTGGCCGATTAGGAAAAGGGGAGATGCAGCGAGACCTGGGTGTCATGGTACACCAGTCATTGAAAGTAGGCATGCAGGTGCAGCAGGCAGTGAAGAAAGCGAATGGTATGTTAGCTTTCATAGCAAAAGGATTTGAGTATAGGAGCAGGGAGGTTCAACTGCAGTTGTACAGGGTCTTGGTGAGACCACACCTGGAGTATTGCGTACAGTTTTGGTCTCCAAATCTGAGGAAGGACATTATAGCCATAGAGGGAGTGCAGAGAAGGTTCACCAGACTGATTCCTGGGATTTCAGGACTTTCATATGAAGAAAGACTGGATAGACTTGGCTTATACTCGCTAGAATTTAAGAGATTGAGAGGGGATCTTATAGAAACGTACAAAATTCTTATGGGGTTGGACAGGCTAGATGCAGGAAGATTGTTCCTGATGTTGGGGAAGTCCAGGACAAGGGGTCACAGCTTAAGGATAAGGGGGAAATCCTTTAAGACCGAGATGGGAAAAAACTTTTTCACACAGAGAGTGGTGAATCTCTGGAACTCTCTGCCACAGAAGGTAGTCGAGGCCAGTTCATTGGCTATATTTAAGAGGGAGTTAGATGTGGCCCTTGTGGCTAAAGGGATCAGGGGGTATGGAGAGAAGGCAGGTACGGGATACTGAGTTGGATGATCAGCCATGATCATATTGAATGGCGGTGCAGGCTCGAAGGGCCGAATGGCCTACTCCTGCACCTGTTTTCTATGTATCTATGTATCTATGTACAAATTGTGTAGAGACAAGCACTCGTGGTCAGGATTGAACTCGGGTCTCCGGCGCTGCGAGCGCTATAAGGCGGCAACTCTACCGCTGCGCCACCGTGCCCCCCCCCCCATAGATCAACCCACTTGCCCACCTTGGCATCCTTAAGCTTCTCCCAGTTGGGGGTAATGAAGTACCAGATCCCGTCTCCAGCACCGGGCAGCGTGATCCCACGGATCAGGAGGATGACAAGTACCACGTAAGGGAAGGTGGCCGTGAAGTAGACAACCTGCAAACAGAAGACAGGACATGCAGGAGAATGCAAACAGCCCGAGGAGAAAAGTACTGAGTTTGCAATTTTTTTTTTTTTATTTTTTTTTTTTAAATTTTTTTTTAAATTTCAAAATATACTTTATTCGAGAAATAAATATATACATTCTTTATGAATACAAAGCCCTTAACGGGCTTGCCCCCACCTACATCAAAGGTCAGCCGACTTGGGGTTACTGACCATCCCGCGGTCCAGGCATAAGCTCAGGGGCGACCGCGCTTTTGCGGTTGCAGCTCCTAGACTGTGGAACAGCATCCCTCTTCCCATCAGAACTGCCCCCTCCATCAACACTTTTAAGTCGAGACTTAAAACTTATTTCTACTCTCAAGCCTTTCTTGAGGTCCTCTGAGGGAGCGCTGTATGTGTGTGTTCATGTATGTATTGTTAGATCTATGTACCACTGTATGTAGCATGTTAGTACCTGCACTGATGTAAAGCACTTTGGTCAACGCGAGTTGTTTTTAAATGTGCTATAGAAATAAAATTGACTTGACTTGACATTACATGATCCGTACAAAACTCCATCCGACATTCTCGGAGGCTATACATACATTCAATACAGTTTCCCCAAATCACAAATATATCCCCCTACTCATGTGGCCCACTGGCGTGGAATCCCTTCCCCTATCTTGAGGGGCGTCTCCACCACTCCCTGCCCCCCACGTCCAGCAGCGGAAGGACCCTAGACTGTGGTCCCCCACACCCACTGAGCTTCAGTGCGTCCCTCAGCATGCACTCCTGCAGTCCGCAGCGGGCCAGCCGGCAACATTCCCCGACGGACATCTCGCTCCGCTGGGTGGTCAACAACGCTCGGGCCGACCAAAGAACATCTTTCACCGAGTTGATGACCTTCCAGCAGCACTCGATGTCCGTCTCTGAATGCGTCCCTGGGAACAGTCTAAATCACGGAGTCCTCTGTGACGGAGCTGTTCGGAATAAACCGTGACAGGGACCCCTGCAGACCTCTCCACACTCTCTCTGCGAATCCACACTCTGCAGAGAGGTGGGCAACCGTCCCTGCTCAGTTCAAAATAACCAACCGCTCAGCACTTCAACTCCCCCTCCCATTCCGAATCCGACCTTTCTGTCCTGGGCCTCCTCCATGGCCAGAGTGAGTCCCACCCCAAAATTGGAGGAGCAGCACCACGTATTTCGCTTGGGTAGTTTACCCCCCAGCGGTATGAACATTGACTTCTCCAATTTCAGGTAGTCCTTGCTTTCTCCCTCTTTCCCCTCCCCTTCCCAGCTCTCCCACAGCCCACTTCTCTGCCTCTTCCTTTCTTCTTTCCCCCCCCCACCCCCCACATCAATCTGAAGAAGGGTCTCGACCCAAAACGTCACCTATTCCTTCGCTCCATAGATGCTGCCTCACCCGCTGAGTTTCTCCAGCTTTTTTGTCTACTGAGGAGAAAATAAATATTCCCAAACGTCAGGATGAAACCACAAGCGGGAGCAGAAGGCATGCTGAGACCCACCTTTCCCGATGATTTAATGCCCTTTGCCAGGGATAAATAAACGATGATCCAGGCCAGTAACAGGGTCAACGCTAACTCCCATCGGATTCTCCCGGGATGTTCAATCCCATCAGATATTTGCAGCACAAAGTACCTGTGGAGAAAATAGCAGCGACCATGATAGCGTTGCTCGGTGTAGCATGGACAACACACACTGTGCAGGAAATCGTCACTAACTGAGTGGGAAATGGAGGAAACATTGCTTCCCAAGATGGCTGGGTAGAGTGGATGTGGAGAGGATGTTTCCACTAGTGGGAACTGCCCTCCGACTAAAGAAGTTCCTCCTCACCTCCTTTCTAAAAGAGCGTCCTTTAATTCTCAGACTGTGACCTCTGGTCCTAGACTCTCCCACCAGTTGAAACATCCTTTCTACATCCACTCTTTCTATGCCATGAATCCCCATCTATGCAAGTCGCACCTGTCCATGTTTGGCCCATATCCCTCCAACCTTCCTATCCATGTATCTATTATTTTATTTCATAGTTTTAAATATACTTTTTTACAGTTTTCAACATCACCAGGGTGGCACGATGACGCAGCGGTAGAGTTGCTGCCTTACAGCACTTGCCGCGCCAGAGATCCGGGTTCGATCCCGACTACGGGCGCTGTCTGTACGGGGCTTGTACGTTCTCCCCGTGACCTGTGTGCGTTTTCTCCGAGATCTTCAGTTTCCTCCCACGCTCCAAAGACGTGCAGATTTGTCGGTTAATTAGCTTGGTGTGCGTGTAAGTTGTCCCTTGTGTGTGTAGGATAGTGTTAGTGTGCGGGGATCGCTGGTCGAGCACGGGCTCGGTGGGCCAAAGGGCCTGTTTCTGCGCTGTATCCCTAAACTAAACTAGCCCAGGTCTTCATGAATTTAAGAAGAATTACAGGTAGATTGGACAATTCTGGATACAGAATTAGCTTCATGGTAGGAAGCAGAGGGTGGTGGTGGATGGCTGTTTTTCAAATTGGAGGCCTGTGACTAGTGGTGTGCTTCAGAGATCAAAAATAGGCCTACTATTTGTCATCCACATCAATAATTTGGTTGAGAAGGTAAAGCATTATTAGCAAGCTAGACACAAAATGCTGGAGTAACTCAGCGGGACAGGCAGCATCTCTGGAGAGAAGGAATTTCTTCTTAACCTTAACCTTCTTCCTATCTGTTGCTGGCAGTCCTGAATCGGGTGACCCTCGGACTATCCTTGATCGGACGTTGCTGTCTTTACCTTGAACGAAACGTTCTTCCCTCATCATGTATCTGTACACCCTAAACGTCTCGATTGTAATCATGTCTTGTCTTTCCACTGACTGGATAGCGCGCAACAAAAAAGCTTTTCACTGAACCTCAGTACACGTGACAATAAACTGAACTGAACTCATCTGAAGGGAGACCCGAAACGCCACCTATTCCTTCGCTCCATAGATGCTGCCTGTCCCGCTGAGTTACTCCAGCATTTTGTGTCTACCTTCGGCTTAAACCAGCATCCCTTTGGAGGGATATGTGTTCTTTCCTACACGTTATTAATAAGCTCACAGGTGACACTAAAACAGGTGGTATTACAGAGAATGAAGAGGCTACCATGAACTACAGTGGGATCTTGATCAGCTTCAGACATGGGTAGAGAAAGCCCCACAGTCATCAGGCTATAGAAACATAGAACCATAAACAATAGGTGCAGGAGTAGGTCATTCGGCCCTTCGAGCCTGCACCGCCATTCAATATGATCATGGCTGATCATCCAACTCAGTATCCTGTACCTGCCTTCTCTCCATGACCCCCCCCCCCCCCGATCCCTTTAGCCACAAGGGCCACATCTAACTCCCTCTTAAATATAGCCAATGAACTGGCCTCAACTACCCTCTGTGGCAGAGAGTTCCAGAGATTCAACACACTCTGTGTGAAAAATGTTTTTCTCATCTCGGTCCTAAAAGACTTCCCCTTTATCCTTAAACTGTGACCCCTTGTCCTGGACTTCCCCAACATCGGGAACAATCTTCCTGCATCTAGCCTGTCCAACCCCTTAAGAATTTTGTAAGTTTCTATAAGATCCCCCCTCAATCTTCTAAATTCTAGCGAGTACAAGCCGAGTCTATTAAATACAACATCAAACAAGCTCTGAACAATAACCGTCTGTTATTACTATTGCACTGTTTCTGTTTATTTATTGTGTGTATATATGGTCTATGGTACATAGACACACTGAACTTTTATCTCCTGTTCTGTATTACGTTTACATATTCTGTAGTGCTGCAGCAAGCAGGAATGTCATTGTCCTATCTGGGACACATGACAATAAACTCTCTTGACTGTTGACTCTTGAAATGTTGCACTTTGGCGGCTAAATAGAAGGGAAAAGTGAACAATCACCAGCAAGATAGTATTGATGTCGAGAGGGATGTTGGAGACCAAGCCCATAGCTCCCAAGAAAGTGGCAACGCAAGTGGATAGGGTGATAAAGAAGGAGTATGATATCTTGGTCTTCATCCGTCAGGGCATGGAGTATAAAAGTCAGGTGATCATGTGCGTAAATCATGAGAGGAATAGATCGTGTAGATGCACAGAGTCTCTTGCCCAGAATAGGGGAATCGAGGACCAGAGGACATAGGTTCAAGGTAAAGGGTGTGAAGGCTTTGGCAAGCGTGCAGAAGAGGTTTACTAGAAGGATTGGATTACAGTTATAGATAGAGGCATAGATGAATACAGTGTGGAAACAGGCCCTTCGGCCCAACTCGCCCACGCCAGCCAACAATGTCCCAGCTACCCAAGTCCCACTTGCCTGCGCTTGGTCCATAAAGTATCAGGGAGAAGGAGAGGTTGGACAAAATGTAATGGTTTTCCCTGGGACTAAGGTTGGGGGAAGGCCTGAGAGAAGTATATAAAATTATGGGTGGGGCACAGATAGGAAAGACAGGCAGGGTGTAAATGTCAAAGACCAGAGGAACAGCTTTAAGATGAGAGGGGCAAAGTTTAAAGGAGATATATGGGGCAACTGTTTTTTTCAAGGATGGTGAGTGGCTGGTACACTCGGCCTGGGGTGGTTTCGAGGCAGATACGATAGTGGCATTTAAGAGGCTTTTAGATAGGTAGATGGACCTGCAGGGAATGGAGCGGTATGGAACCACATGCAGAGGAGATTGGTTTAGCTTGGCATCGTGTTGGCATGGACATCGTGGATGCCAGTTCCTGTGTTGCACTGTTCCATGCTAGATACAAACCAGACAGGCAACTTTAACTCTCAGATGGTGATGAGTTGATGGAACAAGATGCAATGGGGGGGGGGGTGGTAATTGAGGCAGATACTACAACAGCATGTAAAACACACTTGGACAGAGACATGGATAGGAAACGTTTAGAGGGTTATGGGCCAAAAGGCTGGCTAATGGGACTAGCTTAGATGTGGCATCTTGGCTGGCATTGGCGAGTTGGGCCGAAGAGCCTGCTTCCGCGCTGAACCTCTAAACTAAGTGAACTAAACTAAAAGTAAAGGGCCCACGTGGCGATTTTTCCAGCGACTGCCAGCATCATTGACTGACGTATCAGGTCACTGAAAAATTTGCGGCGTGACGCGGCGTGATGACGTGTTGACGCGGCGTGATGATGTATTGACGCGCGGCCGTTTTTTCAAGTGTCGCAGCTTTTTTCTTTGTCGCCGCTGGGTTTTGAAATGTTCAAAATGTTTCGGCGACACTGATATGACGCCGGCAGTCGCCGAAAAAAAAATCGCCAAGTGGGACAGGCCCTTTAGTCTTTCCAAATGAAACTTCCTACTTACTTGAAGTATTCTTCACTGCCACTGACGAAGGTTTTGTTTATGGGCCTGGTGTAATTCACCATCGTGAAGTTGGGAAAGGCAGAATTACAAAACGACGTGTTTTTAATATGTACATTGTTGACCTCCTCAATCATACACGAATCTGTAGGGACAAGAAAACCAAATTAATACGTCAATGCTTTCATTTCTTTTTAAATTCCGTCACTAAATATCTAAAAATCGCTT
>CM075979.1:4408783-4527054 GCA_038087875.1 Malacoraja senta
TATCTTTAAGAGCCCTATCTAGCTCTCTCTTGAAAGTATCCAGAGAACCGGCCTCCACCGCCCTCTGAGGCAGAGAATTACACAGACTCACAACTCTCTGTGAGAAAATGTGTTTCCTCGTCTCCGTTCTAAATGGCTTACCCCTTATTCTTAAATGTATTATTTATCTAATAAATATCTTATTATCTGTCTTATTATTTATCTAATATTATTTATCTAATAATAATTTATCTAATAATTATCATTATTCATATTAATAATATTGAATGAGTCAAGACAATAGACAATAGGTGCAGGAGTAGGCCATTCGGCCCTTCGAGCCAGCACTACCATTCAATGTGATCATGGCTGATCATCCCCAATCAGTACCCCGTTCCTGCCTTCTCCCCATATCCCCTGACTCCGCTATTTTTAAGAGCCCTATCTAGCTCTCTCTTCAAAGCATCCAGAGAACCGGCCTCCACCGCCCTCTGAGGCAGAGAATTCCACAGACTCACCACTCTCTGTGAGAAAAAGTGTTTCCCAGTCTCCGTTCTAAATGGCTTACTTCTTATTCTTAAACTGTGGATCCTCAATCACTCTGAGATGGTTTCATTTAACACTTCTGTCTTATAAAATTCAATTCATTTTTTGTCAAAGCAGCTAGTATTTAATGAATTGTGTTGTGAAGGGCGGCACAGTGGCACAACTGCAGAGTTGCTGCCTTACAGCGCCAGAGACCCAGGTTCTATCCTGACAGATGCTGTCTGTAGTGGAGTTTGCACATTTTCCCCTGTGACTGTGGGGGATTCCACTGCCAGTTTCCCCCCGATATCCCAAAGATGTGTGGGTTTGCAAGTTAATTGGCCCTCTGTAAATTGGCCCCAGTGTGTAGAGTGTAGATGCAAAACTGGGATAACATCGAACCTTTGGAAACGGGTGATGGATAGTCGGCGTGGATTCGGTGGGCCAAAGGGCCTGTTTCCACGCTGCATCCCTAAACTAATGATTGGTTCAAGAACTTGAGAATTATCAGAAGTTAAGGCTTACTCCGAACATAAAACCATCTTTAAAAATCCTCCGCTCAGTTCGCAATAACCAACCTGATCTCCTGGTGGCTCAGCACTTCAACTCCCCATTCCCAATCCGACCTTTCTGTCCTGGGCCTCCTCCATGGCCAGAGTGAGGCCCACCGTAAATTGGAGGAGCAGCACCTCATATTTCGCTTGGGTAGTTTACACCCCAGCGGTATGAACATTGACTTCTCCAATTTCAGGTAGTCCATGCTTTCTCCCTCTTTCCCTTCCCCTTCCCAGCTCTCCCACAGCCCACTGTCTCCGCCTTTTCCTTTCTTCTTCCCCCCCCCCCCCCCCCATCTCCTCATCAGTCTGAAGAAGGGTCTCGAGCCGAAACGTCATCCATTCCTTTGCTCCATAGATGCTGCCTCACCCGCTGAGTTTCTCCAGCATTTTTGTCTATCTTTAAAAATCTACGATGCCTTCTGCCCTTGTGAGCATATTGGGATAAAATAACAGTGACTTAGTTGGGTTTCCGATTTGGACAGATACTTAGATACAAAATGGAGTGGAGGGATGCGGGCTTTTAATGCAGCCAAACGGGGCAGAACGTAGATCGTCATTATGGCCAGCAGGGACTAGGTGGGCTGAAGGGTCTGTTGCTGTGCAGTATGATCCTATCATATTATAAGTCTATGACTAAGCGTCACAGCTTGGTTTGTGAACTGCTCTGCCCAAGACCGCAAGAGATTGCAGAGGTTTGCTGATGTAGTCCAGTCCATCACACAGACCAGAATTCCCACCACTGACTCCATCGACACTTCACATTGGCCCCAGGAAAGCAGCCCACATAATCAAAGACTTGTCCTACTGTGGTCATTCCTTCTTCTACCCCGCTCCCATCCAGCAGAAGGTACAGAAATTTGAAAGCGAGCATCGCCAGAATCAGGAAGAGTTTGTTCCCCCTTTGTTCTCAGCTTCTGAACGGTCATTCCATAAGCTAGGGCACTGTCCGATTCACCTCTATGCCATTGCGGACATTGGACCTTGTCTATGGAACTGTTTAAGAAGGAACTACAGATGCTGGAAAAATCGAAAGGTAGACAAAAATGCTGGAGAAACTCGGCGGGTGATGCTGCATCTATGGAGCGAAGGAATAGGTGACGTTTCAGGTCGAGACCCTTCTTCAGAAGAACCCGAAACGTCACCTATTCCTTCGCTCCATAGATGCTGTCTCACCCGCCGAGTTTCTCCAGCATTTTTGTCTCCCCTTGTCTATGGAACTGGTGCTCTGCTGAGAACTATATTCTGAAAAACATTTGTTTGCATGCTAACCAATCAAAGAAAAGTCTATACACGATTACAATCAGGCCGTTCTTTGGTACTTGAGTCTGTGGAATTCTCTGCCTCAGAGGGCGGTGGAGGCCGATTCTCTGGATGCTTTCAGGAGAGAGCTAGATAGGGCTCTTAAAATAGCGGAGTCAGAGGATATGGGGAGAAGGCAGGAACGGGGTACTGATTGGGGATGATCAGCCATGAGGTGCTGGCTCGAAGGGCCGAATGGCCTACTCCTGCACCTATTGTCTATTGACCTCATTGCATTTATGTATAGTATTATCTGATCTGATTTGATCGCACGCAAAACAAAGCTTTTCACTGCACCTCAGTACACGTAACAATAATAGAATTAAACCTAAACCCAAACTTGAAGAAGAATTGACAGGTGGCAGAAAGAAAATCAAAAGAGGAATTAACCAGGTGTAATAATTCATCTTATTCTTAACTAAGCTGTGAAGAAGTTCATTTGGAAAATGATCCTAGTTCATTGCATTGTGTGGCATTGGCTCTTCCAGGACAGGATGTTCTCTGATCCATGCAGTATCCCTGGAGACACAAGAACTGGTCGCCGAGCCGCAGGGAGGAGAGATTATGCATCATCCCCTGTCTCCATCATTTCCCCTTGATCCCTGGTGTGGTGAACAGAGGCATCTTGAACTGAAGAGACCCCACCACACAACAGCCTGCTCATAATCTCGGGAAAGCCAAGGGAATATAATTGTCAGAGCACATTGAATATATTGCTGGCAGAAGTACAATAATCAGTTCGGTTTAGTTTATTGTCATGCAGTGAAAACCTTTTGTTGCGCGCTAACCAGTCAGTGGAAAGACAACACCATGATTACAATCGAGGCATTCGCAGTGTACAGATACATGATGAGGGAATAACATTGAGTGCAAGATAAAGCCAGTAAAGTCCGATCAAAGATAGTCCGAAGTTCCCCGTCGAGGTAGATAGTAGTTCAGGACTGCTCTCTGGTTGTGGTAGGATGGTTCAGTTGCACAATAACAGCTGGGAAGAAACTGTCCCTGAATCTGGAGGTGTGCGTTTTCACACTTCTATACCTTTTGCCCGATGGGAGAGGGGAGAAGAGAGAGTGTACGGGATACGACTGGTCCTTGATTATGCTGCTGGCCTTGCCGAGGCAGCGCGAGGTGTAAATGGAGTCAATGGAAGGGAGGTTGGTTTGCGTGATGGTCTGGGCTGCGTCCACAATACACTGCAACAAACAGTGATATTTTTCGCTGGGTGTCCGAGACGTAATAAAAGAAAATCCAGATGAAATGATGACGCAGCAGTAAATCGTAGAACGTTTAATTCTGTCTTAAAGATGATGACTACTCATCAAAGTGTTTATGAGACGGTATTGAGATCAGCATTGTGGACAATGGACATGGCCTCCACGCTGAAACCCTCTCGCAAACTGTAAATTTGTCCAGCTGGACATAACCTTTAATGATGAAGAAAAGGGTGGATTGGGGAGTTCTGAGGGACTTGGGTTTCCATGCTGGAATACTAATGACAGTTATTAATGGGGCCTGACAGAACAATCTGTTTCACATTGTCGCGTAAGCGGCAGCGACTGATTGCATTCACTGGCTTTAGGTGATGGGGGACAGATTGGTATTATTGAGACCCTGCTGTGAGATGGTCATCATACAGATGATCCCCTCATTCAAACGGCCAAGGATTAGATTAATTAGTGTGACTCTTTCCTTTCAAAGGCAACTGAGAAAAGATTCATGGATGGGATTTCGTAAACATGAGCGTTATTTGGTCATCAGGGTTTTAAAGTTCAAGAAGGAACCGCAGATGCTGGAAAAATCGAAGGTAGACAAAAATGCTGGAGAAACTCAGCGGGTGAGGCAGCATCTATGGAGTGAAGGAACAGGTGAAGTTGTCTTTGTTAAAGAAGGAACTGCAGATGCTGGAAAAATCGAAGGTAGACAAAAATGCTGGAGAAACTCAGCGGGTGAGGCAGCATCTATGGAGCGAAGGAATAGGTGACGTTTCGGGTCGAGACCCTTATTCAGACTGACATTCTCGACCCGAAACATCACCTATTTCCTTCGCTCCATAGATGCTGCCTCGCCAGCTGAGTTTCTCCAGCATTTTTGTCTACCTAGGGTTTTAAAGTAGTATTTTTATGATGCCGTTCCAATGATATGAATACATTGCATTTAGTTTCGTTTTTATCTCAGTTTCGTTTATTGTCACCTGTACCGAGGTACAGTGAAAAGCATTTTTTTGTTGCGTGCTTTCCAGGCAGCGGGAAGACTATACACGATTACAATCAAGCCGTCCACAGTGTACATGTACGGGATAAAAGGAATAACGTTTAGTGCAAGGTCAAGTCCGATTAAAGACAGATCAAAGATAGACAAAAATGCTGGAGAAACTCAGCAGGTGAGGCAGCATCTATGGAGCGAAGGAATTCCTTCGCTCCATAGATGCTGTCTCACCCGCTGAGTTTCTCCAGCATTCTTGTCTACCGTCGATTTTTCCAGCATCTGCAGTTCCTTCTTAAACAAAGACTGATCGAGGGTCTCCAATGAGTTAGATGGTAAGTCAGGGTTGCTCTCTAGTTGGTGATAGGATGGTTCAGTTGCCTGATAACAACATTGCACAGTCATAGAGTGATACAGCGTGCAAACAGGCCCTTCGGCCCAACTTGCCCACGCCGACCAACATGCCTCATCTGCACTAGTCCCATCTGCCTGATTTTGCCCCATATTCCTCTAAACGTACCCTATCCGTGTACTCATCTAAATGTTTCTTAAACGGGGCAAAAGTAGCTGCTGCAACTACCTCCTCCGGCTGCTCGTTCCATACACCCATCGCCCTTTGTGTGAAAAAGTTACCCCTCAGGTTCCAATAGACAATAGACGATAGACAATAGGTGTAGGAGTAAGCCATTCGGTCCTTCGAGCCAGCACCGCCATTCAATGTGCTCATGGCTGATCATCCCCAATCAGTACCCCGTTCCTGCCTTCTCCCCATATCCCCTGACTCCACTATCTCTAAGAGCCCTATCTAGCTCTCTCTTGAAAGTATCCAGAGAACCGGCCTCCACCGCCCTCTGAGGCAGAGAATTCCACAGACTCACAACTCTCTGTGAGAAAAAGTGTTTCCTCGTCTCCGTTCTAAATGCCTTACCCCTTATTCTTAATCTTTCCCCCTTCACCTGAAAGCTATGTCCACTGGTTCACAAACTTACAATACAAAATTTGAAATAAAAATTTAAAAGACAAGACGCAAGAGTGTTTTATTGCCAAATGTCCCGAAACGGAAACATTTAATTCTTATTTGCTGCAGAACCACGGATATTGGTTGGTTTCAGTGAGATGCTTTCAATATCAAGAGTCAAGTCAAGTCAAGTGAGTTTATTGTCATGTGTCCCTGATGGGACAATGAAATTCTTGCTTTGCTTCAGCACAACAGAACATAGTAGGCATTGACTACAAAACAGATCAATGTGTCCATATACCATTATATACGTAAATACACACATTTATTTGTGTACACACAATATTTGTCATCTCAGTCTGAAGAAGGGTCTCGACCCGAAACGTCACCCATTCAAGCTTTTTGTGTCTTTGGTGTAAACCAGCATCTGCAGTTCCTTCCTGCACATTTCCTATGTGTTACTTTGTTTAACTGAACCAAGAACTCCAGCAAAGAGAACGTTGTCCCACAGATCAATAAGGTAAGGACACCACAGCAGACTGAAGCTTTTTTTGGTCGGGAGTGCAGAGGTCATCATGACCTGAGGCGCATTGCATCAGCTGCCTCATTATATATTTTTCTGCTGCATTTAATCTCCTTTGGTTTCAGATAGAGCATTAGATGGCTGTAGGCAGGATTGGGAAGGAGGAGAATTGAAAAATAGGATTTGCAACCAACTTTACCGTTGTCTGGTTTTGGTGTGGTTTTAGGTCAATGTTTATTATTGTGACGTGTGCCGAGGTACAGTGAACAGCTCTGTTTTGCGTGCTATCCAATCAGATATACCATATAGAGTCAAGAGTGTTTTATTGTCATATGTCCCAGATAGAACAATGAAATTCTAAAGGCCCTGTCCCACTGTACGAGGTAATTCAAGAGTTCTCCCGAGTTTTCCCCTGATTCGAACTCGGAGATCCGTAGGAGTTCGTGGATGTCCCGTAGCGGCTCGTACGAGTTACGGTAGGTACTCGGGAAATCCGGTAAAGTCGTGATGTTTTTTTCAACACTGTGAAAAATGTCCACAAGTAAAAAAATACTCGTGATGAAAAAAACTGTTACTTTTAACTCGTACGAGCCGCTACGAGACATCCACGAACTCCTAGGGACCCGCTACGGACATTCTCCGATTCAGGGGAAAACGTGGGAGAACTCTTGAATTACCTCGTACAATGGGACAGGCCCTTTACTTGCTGCAGCACAACAGAATATGTAAACATGTCGCGTTTAATAGCCTGATGGCTGAAGGGAAGAAGCTGTTCCTGAACCTGGACGTTACAGTTTTCAGGCTCCTGTACCTTCTTCCGATGGCAGTGGTGAAATGAGTGTGTGGCCAGGATGGTGTGGGTCTCTGATGATGTTGGCTGCCTTTTTGAGGCAGCGACTCTGATAGATACCTTCGATGGTGCGGAGGTCAGAGCCGGTAATGGATTAGGCAGTGGTCACAACCTTTTTGCAGTCTTTTCCGCTCCTGGACGTTCAAGTTGCCGAACCAGGCCATGATGCAACCAGTCAGTATGCTCTCTACTGTGCACCAGTAGAAGTTCAAGAGAATCCTCTTTGACCTACCGAATCTCCGTAATCTCCTCAGGAAGTAGAGGCGCTGATGTGCTTTCTTTATAATTGCATCAGTGTGCTGGGTCCAGGAAAGATCTTCGGAAATATGCACGCCCAGGAATTTAAAGTTTTAAATAGAATCAAGTACAAATGATAGAGCAAGGAGGAAGATACAGAGTGCAGAATATAGTTCTCAGCGGTACACAAAAATGCTGGAGAAACTCAGCGGGTGCAGCAGCATCTATGGAGCGAAGGAAATAGGTAACGTTTCGGGCCGAAACCCTTCTTCAGACTCAGCGTATTGGTTCCAGAGACAAAGTCCAAATGTCCGCAATGGGGTAGAGGTGAATCAGACAGCACCCTAGCTTATGGAAGGACTGTTCAGAAGCCTGATAGCAGAGGGGATGTAGCTGTTCCTATGCTGGAGAATATAAGTGAAGAGATCCTGGACAAATGTCATATCGCATCATCTCTAATAGTTGCATCTTAATATAGAGCATATCTTTAGTGTTAATTGGGAAAAGTTTTGGATATGACGATATGTAGAGACTAATATTATTTTTTAAACGCATATAATTACTTGAAAATCTTTATCCCATTGTTAACTTCGTGTTTCTTCCCAATAATTTTCAGACCAGCAATATTTTCAATGCTCACACACAATTAGGCTATTAAAATGGATAAGTGACGCTTTGAGTCGGGATCCTAAATCCATTATTAACCTCATGTAGCCTTTCCCTTTGTTGGTTTAGTTTCGTTCAGTTTAGTTTAGTTTAGAGATACAGAGTGGAAACAGGCCCGTCGGCCCACCGAGCCCATACCGACCAGCAATCCCCGCACACTAACACTATCCTACACACAAGGGACAATTTTAAATTTATACCAAGCCAATTAACCTACAAACCTGCATGTCTTTGGAGTGTGGGAGGAAACCGAAAATCTTGGAGAAAACCCACGCGGTCATGGGGAGAACGTACAAACTCCGCACCTGTAGTCGGAATCTAACCCGGGTCTCCGGTGCTGCAAGCGCTGTAAAAGCCCTGTCCCACGGTACGAATTCATTCCAAGAGCTCTCCCGAGTTGAAAAAAAATCAAACTCGTGGTAAGCACAGAGAATCAACGTAGCGGGTACGTCGGAGCTCGGGGACGTCTCTTAGCGGCTCGTAACGCTAACGGCAGGTACTCGGGAAGACTCGCTAATGGCAGGTAATCACGGGAAGACTGGTGACGATTTTTCAACGTTGAAAAATGTCCACGAGAGCCCCGAGTACCGACGAGCGGCCATTACCGTAAATCTCCGAGTTCGAATCAGGGCAAACTCGGGCGAGCTCTTGGAATGAACTCGTACCATGGGACAGAGCTTTAAGGCAGCAATTCTACCGCTGCGCCACCGTGACGTCCCAGTTCTTGAAAATATGCCGCAAAAAAAAGACTTTGCAGCCATAGGAAGCCAATGTTGCTGACAAGACAAAAACAGTTTCAAGAAAGAATGATTCAACAGAAACAGTCTAACCTCGTGGGAAAAAGAACAATATACTGTAGATGTGAGGATGTTAAATCAGTATATGTTTGCATACGACTTAGGGTACTAACCACAGCTTAAAAGCTTATTTTCCCCTATTGAAAGCAGTCATTATTTCTTTGTATTGCTAGTGTCCTCCAATAAATACCTCAGCAAAATAAGTTACATCCATGCTCAGCAAATTTGTTTGCAATTAACCTCTGACCTTAAGATTGCCACCCCATTGAGCAGCCGGTTCAGTCTGTAACTCTCAGACCAATTGTTGCAGTCAGTATCATTAAACCGTAAGGCAGGAGATGTTTCTTACATTTCTTCCAAAACAAATCCCTTCCTTTTTTGTGTAGGAAGGAACTGGAGATGCTGCTTTACACAAAATGCTGGAGTAACTCAGCGAGTCAGGCAGCATCTCTGGAGAAAACGAGTAGGTGACGTTTCGGGTCGAGGCCCTTCTTCAGACTGAGAGGCAGGGGGTGTTCTTTGTACCTTTTCATATCTCTCGTTTCCCTCCCCCCCCCCCCCCCCACCCGACTCTCAGTCTGATGAAGGTCTTCTTGTCGGCCGCTGTCGGAAAGAAGCTCAGAGAATTGCTAAGGACAAACTGCACCCCCTCCACATACACCTGGATCTCCTGCCATCAGGCAAGAGATATCGCAGCATCAAAGCCCGGACTACAAGACTGCTAAACAGCTTCCTGCCATATGCTGTGAGGCTGCTAAACAGCCACTCTGTACTCACAGTCACCTGATTCTGCGGCTTGGCACGGACACTTTAATAACTGGCACTGGCCACTTCAATAACTGGCGCTGGCCACTCAAATCAGCCACCCCGGACATGTTTATGATTGGTTTTACTGTATTTTAACGTTGTTTTTACCTACTTTTTAACTATTTATACTGTTCCATCAGGGACTGGATTGTTTTTTGTGTTATTATGTGTGAAATGTTTTAAATTTCATGTGCGATGCTCTGGGAAACGTCTTTTCATTTTGCACTGTACAACTGTTGCTTGCAAGATGACAATAAAGGTTGATTGATTGGTATACGTACGGTATGAAAAACCATGCATGATTACAATCAAGCCCTCCACAGTACACAGATAACAGGAGAAAGGGTATCTTGTTTAGTACAAGATAAGTAAAGTCCAATTACAGAACGTTTGAAGGGCTCCAGTGAGATAGATGGGAGGTCAGGACCGCTCTCTAGCAGGTGAGAGGATGGTTCAGTTGCCTGATAACAGCATAGAACAAAAAGGGGAAATGCTGGTTTTACAAAAGAAGACACAAGTGTTAAAGTATCTCAGCAGGTCACACAAAGTGCTGGAGAATCTCGTGGAGTTACGGTACACGAGTCCCCTGTCCAAAATGATCACGCTTTGCACTTCGACAAACTACTTCTATGTTTATAGATCTATTATACATCAGTCTGAAGAAGGGACTCGACCCGAAACGTCGCCTATTCCTTCTCTCCATAGATGCTGCCTCACCCGCTGAGTTCCTCCAGCATTTATGTCTACCTTCAATTTTTCCAGCATCTGCAGTTCTTTCTTAAATATTATAGAAGTGTATTCTTTTACTGATATCTGTGAATATTTTTAGTCTGTTATTTTGGTGAGTTAAGTGCCAGTGAAGTCCACATCCCATGAATGAATGGATAAAGATGGGACTAAGGGCGATAATATTTTGTTAAACTTGCTTGCATTTTCAAGCAGATGGTCCCAAAAAAGCATTCTACTTATCTCAGAACCTATCCTAAACCTTCCACCTCTACCACCTAGAAGGAAGTTGTTCGACTTATGATACCATCGCAAGGTTTAAGAATTTTTTAGACAGGTACATGGATAGTACAGGTTTAGAGGGACGTGGTCCAAACACAGGCAGGTGGGTCTAGTGTAGATGGGACATGGTGGATAGTGTGGGTAAGTTGGGCCAATGGGCCTGTTTCCAGGCTATAAAACGTTATGACTCTGTCCTTCGGCCACCGAGTCCACACCGAACAGCGATCACCCGCAAACTAACACTAACCTACACACTAGGGACAATTTACAATTTTATCAAAACCAATCAAACCACAAACCTGTACATATTTTGAATGAGGGAGGGGACTGGAGCACCCAGAGAAAACCCACGCAGCCACAGGAAGAAGGGTGGCGCAGCGGTAGAGTTGCTGCCTCACAGCGAATGCAGCGCCGGAGACCCGGATTCGATCCCGATTACGGGGGCTGTCTGTACGGAGTTTGTACTTTCTTCCCGTGATCGGCGTGGGTTTTCTCCAAGACCTTCGGTTTCCTCCCACACTCCAAAGACGTACAGGTTTGTAGGTTAACTGGCTTGGTATCAATGTAAAAATTGTCCCTGGTGGGTATAGGATACTGTTAATGTGCGGCGATCGCCGGACGGTGCGGACCCGGTGGTCCGAAGGGCCAGTTTCCGCGCTGTATCTCTACACTAAACGTACAAACTCCGTACATACAGCACCCGTAGTCAGGATTGAACTCGGGTCTCTGGCGCTGTGAGGCAGCAGCTCTACCGCTGCGCCACCGTGCCCTGACGTTTCAGATCAGGACCCTTCTTCAGACTCGTCCCAACCCAAAATGTCACCTGTACATTCTCTCCAGAGATGAGTTACTCCAGCACGGTGTGTCTACCTTTGCTATAAACCAGTATCTGCAGTTCCTTTTAATTCCATTTTAAAATCGGACGATCCTTCAAAGATCCAATCTGCAGCAGAACCAAATGAATCTTGTTGTTCTGGGTGAATTTATTACTGCCATTAGCATTCATGAATATTCCTGGAGGTGTCATTGTTTAATTAACCTTTTACCACAAATTTGTTTTACGTAAAGGAACTTAAAACAGCACTTAGTCACGGTGAATGCAATTAAGATTTTATTATTACAAATCACAGTGGCCTGAATGTATGTTGTGTTACTGCTAAAAGCTTTGCAGAAGTGAATTGACTCGAGTAAAGCATAAATCTCACGGGAATTTTTGAAGCAGAAGGTTTTTATTTTGATCCATGTTTTTTTCAAGCTTTAACTAGTGAAAAGGGAAAGTGTTGCACTCTTAATTGAATTCCTGAGCTCCAAAGTAATTAACACTTAGATGAGCATTCGATTTTAATGACATGAGCGTTTTATCAGTTGTCTTGAGTGAGTGAAGGGGATGGGTTCGGCTGCAGAAAATCCTTGTCGGGCCATTTACCCAGTACAGGATGCTTACTGTAAAAGGAGTAACGTTGGACCCACCACAGTACCTAACTGGACACCCCACTGTGCCTCCACACTGTTGCAAAGAGAAGGGATGAGTATACAATCACAGCGTGAATGGAACTAAATTACCCAGTGGCTAATGGCAGTTTGCTGACACCTGTATTAGTGCCGTATCACTGCGGGGTGGACTGTTGTTGGACATGCAGTAATCCTGTAAACTTTTCATTTACATATCCCTCATTAGCTGATTAAACCTGAAGGGGGGGGGGGGGCAGGTTTCACAGCTGGTGGGCCCCACCAGTCCACTACTCAAAACTAACTGCCTGGGTGGTTCAGTCATGAAAGTGAATGTGAGGTTTACATGTATGGAAGGGATTAACGGGGCATTAGAATTTGTGTGAACCATTTCGACCATATTCTCTCTTCCTTGATAGCAGTAATTGGATGGGAGGAGAAATCGCAGATCCATTCGGTGTTTTTTTTATCTCTCTGTTTGCTCTGGAGTTGGGCCTTGGATTTCCAATTTTGCCTCCGATGTTAAGTAGGCCCCGCTTTTGTCCGGGGGCTGCCTCTCAGCATCCTGTGCGCCGAGCGAGTTATGGGAGAGGGCGAGTTACCCACTGGATAGACAGTGGGGTAGGAACGATGTCTGGTCTCAAGGGCCTCTCGAGGGCAACTCAATCAGACCTATCTCAATCCTGGGATAGAAAGCGAGAGATAATAGGAATCCATAAACACTCCTGGCAGCCTTTTCTCCCCTTTATTCTCCGTTCCCTGCTCGGAGGCGGGCAGACCTGGCATCAAAAACGCTGCCTTCCACTTAAAAGAAAATTGAAAGATTTATAATTCTTTAGAAAGCGATGGGATTCTCATAAGATTTACGGAAACTGAATAATTCTGCTCTGGGCTCCCCCCCCCCCCCACCCCCCTTGCTTATTTACACAGCTGGCTTAGTCACTAGGCCTGCACCAAGCGTACAGTTTAGCGGAATTCCACAAATTACCCATTGCTGGAAGCAGCCACATTTATCCGACAATTGGGATAAAGGTACAAGGGATATAAATCCGAAACGCCACGGGAATTATCTTTGCTCTTTGGTCTTTGCGTGAAATATCTTTATTTTTGCCAAATTTTAGGCAGGTTGCAATGGATATTACATTTCCAATTGAAATGTTCACATAAACATGGGCGGCACGGTGGCACAGCGGTGGAGTTGCTACCTCACAGCGCCAGGGACCCAGGTTCGAAACTGACTAAGGGTGGTGTCTGTATGCAGTTTGCACGTTCTCCCCGTGACCTGTGTGGGTTTTCTCCGGGAGCTCTAGTTTCCTGTCACACTCCAAAGACGGAGAGGTTTGTAGGCTAATTGGCTTCTGTAAATTGTAAATTCTCCCTGGTGTGTACGATAGTGCTAGTATATGGAGTGATCACTGGTTGGCGTGGACTCGGTGGGCCGAAGGGCCTGTTTCCATGCTGTATCTCTAAAGTCTAAAGATCAATTATATGGACAATCATAGTTAGTAAAGAAGTTTGTCTGAAGATACTAAATTGGAGGAGACTGTATCTCTAAAGTCTAAAGTGGCCTCAATAGATCCTTATGAAATGTGTAGGAAGGAATTGCGGATTTACACAATTTCCACTGAAGGTTCACACTGAAGATAGACACAAAATGCTGGAATAACTCAGCGGGACAGGCAGCATCTCTGGAGAAAAGGAATGGGTGACATTTCGAGTCAAGACCCTTTTTCAGACAGAGTCAGGGAGACTAGAGATATGGAAGGTAAGGTGTGAAAGGTCATATGGTCATGTGATAGGAGCAGAATTAGGCCATTCAGCCCATCAAGTCCACTCCGCCATTCAATCACGGCTGATCTATCTCTCCCTCATAACCCCATTCTGCTGCCTTCTCCCCATAACCCCTGACGCCCGTACTAATCAAGAATCTATCTATCTCTGCCTTAAAAATATTGACTTGGTCCCCACAGCCGTCTGTGAAAATGACAGATCAAAGCGGACAAGGTTCAAGGAAATGCAGATCAGTCTGAAGAAGGGTTTCGGCCATAAACGTTGCCTATTTCCTTCGCTCCATAGATGCTGCCTCACCCGCTGAGTTTCTCCAGCATTTTTGTCTACCTTCAATTTTCCAGCATCTGCAGTTCCTTCTTGAACACGAATGGTTTAATTGATGTCTGATGAAGGGTCTCGACCCGAAACGTCACCCATTCCTTCTCTTCCAGAGATGCTGCCTGTCCCGCTGAGTTACTCCAGCATTTTGTGTCTATCTGTGGTTTATTGATGGCTGTGGGGAAGGTGACAAGGAAGCATGCAATCAGTAAAATTAATCCGGAGGACAGTGAAACTAGTCGGAGAACTAGGGTGGGGGAGGGACAGAGAGAGAGGGAAAGCAAGGATTACTTGAAGTGAGAGATAAAGGGCTCCTTATAAAGCCTGGCAATTACATCCTCATAATAACACTCAATAAAAGCTCCTTTGGTGCCTTATATGATCAGCGCGTTTTAATGCACCAACATTTAATATCACCAGGCTACTGGTGAGGTTAAAGCATCGCTGTTAGTGAAGAGGAAACTGATTCTATACAATATAATTTTCACACCTGGCCTGAAGAGGAATTTCTTGATCGTTGAACCCTTTCGTACATCAGCATCTGAATAGCCCTGACCATGGAGCTAATCCTTTAATCCTTTCCCACCTGTTCCAATGCATTTCTTCAACCTTCTCGTTATTTGACCCATTTTGGCAGATGTTTTCAAATGGCCTTTGATTTCTTCCCTCTTAGTTCCGTCATTTTCATTTGCTGCACAAAGCCTTTCGCAGTTTCAGACAGTTGAACATCATGCCACGGTGGAGGGCAAGAATTAATGTCCGCCTGCATGGCCATTGAAAGTAGGGGTACTGATTGTGGATGATCAGCCATTAATCGGCGGTGCTGGCTCGAAGGGCCGAATGGCCTGCTCCTGCACCTATTGGGCAGTCACGGTGGCACAGCGGTAGAGTTGCTGCCTTACAGCAAAATGCAGTGCCAGAGACCCGGGTTCGATCCCGACTACGGGTGCTGTCTGTATGGAGTTTGTACGTTCTCCCCGTGATCTGCGTGGGTTTTCTCCGAGATCTTCGGTTTCCTCCGAAACTCCAAAGACGTACAGGTTTGTAGGTTAATTGGCTTGGTAAAATGTAAAATTGTCCAAGTTGGCGATATGCAGAGTACTGCCCTGCCAACTACAAAATTCAGAAGGTTCAGAAGGTATTGTCTATTGTCATAATCTAACGTTACCAGGAAATAAAGCGTGCTGCCATCAGAAAGATCGATAGATTAAAATATTGAAAGATACAGCGTGGAAACTGGGCCTTCGATCCACCAACTTCATGCTGACCATCGATCACTCATTCACACCAGTTCTACAGCACGTTATCCCACTTTCCCATCCGCTCCCAACGCTCGGAGGACAATTTACAG
This sequence comes from Malacoraja senta, assembly GCA_038087875.1. NCBI lineage: Eukaryota > Metazoa > Chordata > Chondrichthyes > Rajiformes > Rajidae > Malacoraja > Malacoraja senta. Next base: position 4,424,101 of record CM075979.1, read on the forward strand.
AAGCCAATTAACCTACAAGTCTGAATCTCCTTGAAATGTGGGAGGAAACCGGAAGGAACCCACACAGGGAGAACGTGCAAACTCTGCGCAGGCAGCAACCGAGGTCAGGATCGAACCGGGGACTCTGGTGCTGTGAGGCAGCAACTCAACCAGTAGTATACAAGAGTGGACTACATAGGAGACACAGGAAACTGACGATGCTGGAATCTTGAGCAACTCTGGAGTAACTCAGCAGGTCAGGCAGCATCTGTGGAAGGAATGGACAAGGTAGACAAAGGTGCTGGAGAAAGTCAGCGGGTGCGGCAGCATTTATGGAGCGAAGGAAATAGGCAACGTTTCGGGCCAAAACCCTTCTTCAGACTGATGTAGGGTGGGGGGGGGGGGGGGGGGGGGGGGGCGGGAAGAAGAAAGGAAGAGGAGGGGCCAGAGGGCTGTGGGAGAGCTGAGATGGGTAGGAGACAGCAAGGATTATCGGAAATTGGAGAAGTCAATGTTCATGCCGCTGGGGTGCAGACTGCCCAAGTGGAATATAAGGTGCGGCTCCTCCAATTTCCGGTGGTCCTCACTCTGGCCATGGAGGAGGCCCAGGACAGAAAGGTCGGATTCGGAATGGGAGGGGGAGTTGAAGTGCTCAGCCACAGGGAGATCAGGTTGGTTAATGCAGACCGAGCGGAGGTGTTCGGCGAAACGATCGCCAAGCCTTTGGGTTGAGATACTTTTTCATTTCAATGAAACTATAGACTAAATGGCTTCCGCCGCTGCTGTGCAAGTTCCATCATTCCATGACTGTATACCTTTTATGTGTGGTGAAATCCATTAAAGGAAATATTTCTAGGAACCAGAAATAAGGGACTGGTTTTCTAACTAGTTTGAGACAAGGTAGTTGGGACAGGGACTATCCCAACGTTTAAGAAACAGTTAGACAGGTATTTTGTGTCTACCTTCGATTTAAACCAGCATCTGTAGTTCTTTCCTGCACAGTTAGACAGGTACATGGATAGGACAGGTTTGGAGGGATGTGGACCAAACGCGGGCAGGTCAGGCAACTGAATCATCCCACCACAACCAGAGAGCAGTACTGAACTACTATCTGCTCTTTGGTGACCCTCGGACTAGCCTTGATCGGACTTGGCTGTCTTTACATTACACTAAACGTTATTCCCTTATCATGTATCTATACACTGTAAATGGCTTGATTGTTAAGCCAATGCGGCAACCTAATTGGCGAGTTTAGCAGAGTTTAGGAGAGTTTGAAAAAATGTCATGTTGAAGACCTCCTTCGACTATGTTGAAGACTAGCTGCGACTAACTTTGGGAAAATTGGACACCGAATAGTGGGGAGTGAAGATGACCTCCTTCGATCTCCTTCGACCTCCCTTCGACAATGTTGAAGACTATCTACGACTACCTTCCACTACCTTTGATTACCTTAGACTACCCTCGATTACCTACGACTAACATGCCGACCTACTACGACCTACTTCGGCTAAACCGACGAGTAAAAAAAAATATCGATTTTTTTTTTCCATGACCTTTTTTACCCGCGGGCATTTTTCAGCATGTTGAAAAATACGCCGCGACCTAGCTGAGGCCTCGAGTACGCGGGGACTACTCTCGAGCATGAAGGAGAGTTACAAAGACCTCCTAGGACCTCGTGTCGACCATGCTGCGAGTATGTGTCGAGGGCAAACTCTTCTAAACTTGCCAATTAGGTTGCCGCAGTGGGACAGCCCCTTAATCATGTATTGTGTTTCTGCTGACTTGTTAGCACGCAACAAAATATTTAACTGTACCTCGGTACACGTGACAAAAACTAAACTAAACTGAACTGAGGTGGGACGTGTAGCTGGGACATGTTGGCCAGTGTGGGCAAGTTGGGGTGAGGAGCCCATTTCCATGCTGTATGACTCTATGTAAAATTCCAAGAAGGATGATCAGCGAGAAAGTCAAGAGGTGTTACAAAAGACAATAGGTGTAGGAGTAGGCCATACGGCCCTTCAAGCCAGCACCGCCATTTAATGTGATCATGACTGATCATCCACAATCAGTACCCCTTTCCTGCCTTCTCCCCATATCCCCATGACTCTGCTATCTTCAAGAGCTGTAGAGAGGTTCTTCTGCAGTTGTATAGGGCTCTGGTAAGAACACATCTGGAGTATTGCGTACAGTTTTGGTCCCCTAATTTGAGGAAGAACATCCTTGTGATTGAGGCAGTGCAGCGTAGGTTCACGAGATTGATCCATGGGATGGCGGGACTGTCATATGAGGAAAGATTGAAAAGACTAGGCTTGTATTCACCAGAGTTTAGAAGGATGAGGGGGGGATCTTATTGAAACATATAAAATTATAAAAGGACTGGACAAGCTAGATGCAGGAAAAATGTTCCCAATGTTGTGCGAATGCAGAACCAGAGGTCACAGTCTTAGAATAAAGGGGAGGCCATTTAAGACTGAGGTGAGAAAAAACGTTTTCACCCAGAGAGTTGTGAACTTGTGGAATTCCCTGCCACAGAGGGCAGTGGAGGCCAAATCACTGGATGGATTTAAGAGAGAGTTAGATAGAGCTCTAGGGGCTAGTGGAATCAAGGGATATGGGGAGAAGGCAGGTACGGGTTATTGATTGGGGACGATCAGCCATGATCACAATGAATGGCATGGCCTCCTCCTGCACCTATTTTCTATGTTTCTATCTTTCTCTGCAGAGTCTACTGCAGTTGTACAGGGCCTTGGTGAGACCACACCTGGAGTATTGTGTACAGTTTTGGTCTCCGAATCTGAGGAAAAACATTCTTGCCATAGAGGGAGTACAGAGAAGGTTCACCAGACTGATTCCTGGCATGGCAGGACTTTCATATGAAGAAAGACTGGAATAGACTTGGCTTGTACTCGCTAGAATTTAGGAGATTGAGGGGGATCTTATAGAAACTTACAAAATTCTTAAGGGGTTGGACAGGCTAGATGCAGGAAGATTGTTCCCGATGTTGGGGAAGTCCAGAACTAGGGGTCACAGTTTAAGGATAAGGGGGAAGTCTTTTAGGACTGAGATGAGAAAAACATTTTTCACACAGAGAGTGGTGAATCTGTGGAATTCTCTGCCACAGAATGTAGTTGAGGCCAGTTCATTGGCTATATTTAAGAGGGAGTTAGATGTGGCCCTTGTGACTAAAGGGATCAGGGGGTATGGAGAGAAGGCAGGTACAGGATACTGAGTTGGATGATCCGCCATGATCATATTGAATGGCGGTGCAGGCTCGAAGGGCCGAATGGCCTACTTCTGCACCTATTTTCTATGTTTCTATGTCGAGAACAAGGGGAATGGCATCTGAATAGAAGAGGTGAGATGAGAGAGAGTTCAGTATACAGAGGGTCATGGAATTTTGAAACGTCCACTTCATATGGTTCATGTTTACTATACGATACAATACGAAAGAACTATATTTATCCCTGGAGGGAAATTGATCTGCCAACAGTCATAAAACACAACAAGATACATGAAACATGAAATTAAAGTGACGAGTGGAAAGTCTAGGATTGGGGATGTGCAAAGATTGGGAAGGGGGGAGGGGAGCCAGTCTACCCCACGATAGAAGGGCCTCCACAGGGACGAAGGATATCCCCATATCCCATTGTCAAGTGCACCGAGGTAGAGTGGAAAGCTTTGTTTTGTACGCTATCCAATCAAATCAGATAATACTACACATAAAAACAATCCAGCCAAACTCAAACAGCAATAGGTGGAGCAAAGGGGCAGATACAGAGTGCAGAATATAGTTCTCAGCATTGTAGAGCATCAACTTTAGTTTAGTTTAGAGATACAGTGTGGGAACAGGCTCTTCTGCCCACCGAGTCCACGCTGACCAACGACCCCTGAACATTAACCCTATCCTACACACACTACCAACAATTTTACAATCATACCAAGTCCGAACTGTCAAAGCTGCCAAAGCCAGACATAAAAACTGTTTTTTTTCCACCAGTAGTAGCTCTACTCAATAACCAAAAATCTGTAGCCTCCTTTTGCTCTGGTATTTTATTTAATTCACATGTTTAATCGATAGTGTTTTATTATTAATGTTTGATGTTTCATGGGTAATTCCTAACTGTCACTGTATGTCATGTTGTCACTTGCGGGCGGAGCACCAAGGCAAATTCCTTGTATGTGAATTCTTGGCCAATAAACTCATTCATTCTTTTTCATTCATGCATTCATTCATTCCAATTAACCTTCAAACCCGCACGTCTTTGGAATGTGGAAGGAAACCGGAGTTCGAAGAGAAAACCCATGCATGTCACTGGGAGAACGTACAAACTCCACACAGAGAGCGCCCATAGTCAGGATCAAACCCGGGTCTCTGGCGCTGTAAGGCAGCAGGCTCCAAAGACAAAGTCTAATGTCCACAATGCGGTACAGGTGAATAATACAGTAGCTTACGGGAGGAACATTCAGTGTTTGGACATTGAGTTTATTTAATGCTGAGTGAGTGATTTAGGATGCTGAGAGAATGGGAAGATCTATAAGAGCCTCAAAAAGGCATTCAGCATCACCAGAGACCCACACCACCCTGACCAGGCTCTCATTTCACTCCTGCCATTGGGAAGAAGGTACAGGAGCCTGAAAACTGTAACGTCCAGGTTCAGGAACAGCTACTTCCCTCCAACCATCAGGATATTAAACACTACAATCTCATAGACTTGGGGGCATTGTTTTTGTATTTGCACTATTAGTTTATATATATATATATATATATATATATAGATGTGTGTGTGTGTGTGTGTGTGTGTGTGTGTGTGTGTGTGTGTGTGTGTGTGTGTGTGTGTGTGTGTGTGTGTGTGTGTGTGTGTGTGTGTGTGTGTGTGTGTGTGTGTGTGTGTGTGTGTGTGTGTGTGTGTGTGTGTATATATATATATATATAGCATTTTGCATATAGATATAGCATTTTGGAAATGCGAAATCTGTGTTGCCTTTGGTTTGGAAATGCTAAAGCTGTGTTGCCTGCCACTTACGGCTGTGATTTTTGGCCATCTTACTCAGAGTTCCCCTCCGCTACGCAGAACAAGAGGATTATTCCCATCGATGAAAAATGAAAGAGTTATTAGTATTTTAAAAAATGTTGAGATTCTCTCTCCTGAAGGCCACGCCCCTTCCAGAGGGACTATAAAACCCGGAAGTGTTGAGTGCCTCAGTCAGTCCCTGCAAGATGGGGGACCGAGAGGGTCACGTCTCTCAGTCTGAGCTGTGAATAACACTGAACACATGTCTACTAAACTGACATGTCTACTAAACTGTGAATGGTTTTACTGACCTGTCAGTGCCCTTAATGTGGTTTGAAAATATAGTTTGGAAATGCTAAAGCTGTGTTGCCTTTGGTTTGGAAATGCTAAAGCTGTGTTGCAGTTGGTTTGGAAATGCTAAAGCTGTGTTGCCTTTGGTTTGGAAATGCTAAAGCTGTGTTGCCTTTGGTTTGGAAATGCTAAAGCTGTGTTGCCTAATTAAAGTTGCCTTGCCTAATTAAAGTTACCTTGCCTAATTAAAGCTGCCTTGCCAAATTAAAGTTGCCTTGCCTAATTAAAGTTGCTTTGCCTAATTAAAGTTGCCTTGCCTTTTATATAATTAAAAGTCTAATCTAGTCCATTTCCTGTTTGCGCTTTATATTGATTTTAGAAAAAACGCTACCACGTACGACTGTGATTTTTGGCCATCTTACTCAGTCCCCCTCCGCTCACCGGGTGCCGAGGATTTTTCCCATCGATGAAAAATAAAAGAGTTATTTCTGTTTTAAAAATGTTGAGATTCTCTCTCCTGTCAATCACGACATGACGGCCAAGCCCCTTCTGGTGGGAGGGGGGAGGGGCTATAAAACCCAGAAGTGTAGGCATGGCTCAGTCTCTGCAAGATGGAGGTCACGACTCACTCTCTTTAGTGGCCTTGCACCCTGCTTGAAATGGTATGAAACTGCACTTGAATTTGGTGGCCTTGCACCCTGCTTGAAGTGGTAAGAAACTGCACTTGAATTTGGTGGCTTTGCACCCTGCTTGAAATGGAATTTCAAGGAATAGCCATGAGTCAACTGCCAGCCCACCAGCCATGAGTGAGTGAGCTGCCAGCACAACAGGCTTGAGTGACTGAGCCGCCAGCCCAAGAATCCATACTAGCCCTCTGGAAACCAGTCTCTTCAGCCCACAACACCCTTACTAGCGCTCCAGAAAGCCCCCCCCCCCACCCCCACTGGCCACCAATATAGGAATTGGTGGAGAGGTGGAATATTGCTTTTGGGGGATCAGCCCTCCAGCATCCTAGTCTAGTATATATATATATGTGTGTGTGTGTGTGTGTGTATATGTATATGTATATATATATATATTGGGGAGTTTGTACATTACCCCTGTGACCGCGTGGGTTTTCTCTGTGTCTAAAGACCTTAAAGGCCCTGTCACATTTAGGCGATTTTTTATGTGACTACAGGTGACTAGGCTGTCGCCACATTGTCGCAGTGGTGTCGTCTGTATGGTCATGAGTAGTCTCCTCAGTCGCCCAAAGAGTCGTAGCATCTTTCTGGTCACCGCTGGAGTTTCAACATGTTGAAACATTTTCTGAGACAGTCGGCGACAGTGGGTTTGACGCCAATGAGCGTAGCTTGACTTCTCCTGACGTAGGTGCTGTCGTAGGTTGTCTCCAGGTGAGGTAGTTTGTCGCCGGTGCTGACTTCGTTTTTTGTTGTTGTTAATGTAATGATTCTATTTCAAATTTTATGTCGAAGTGGGGACGACTCTGACAATCGCAGGCTGTCGCCTAAAATGAGCCTTAGTGGGACAGGCCCATAAGGCATTTGATTAATTGACAGATACAGCATGGATACAGGCCCTTCAGCCCATCTAGTCCATGCCAACCATCAATCGGCCATTCACACCAGTTCTATATTATCCTACTTTCACATCGATTATCAACATATTGGCTTCTATGAACTGTCCCTAGTGCAGTTGGTGAGACCGCATTTAGAATATTGTCTTCAGGTCTGGGCACCATGTGATAAGATAGACATTGTGGAGCTTAAAAGGGTTCAGAAAAGATTGGCGAGGATGTTGCCAGGACTAGAGGGTGTGAGCTACAGGGAGAGGTTGAGTAGGCTGGGTCTCTATTCCTTGGAGCGCAGGAGGATGAGGGGTGATCTTATAGAGGTGTATGAAATCATAAGAGGAATAGATCAGGTAGATGCACAGAATCTCTTGCACAGAGTAGGGGAATCAAGGACCAGAGGACATAGGTTGAAGGTGAAGGGGTAAAGATTTAATAGGAATCTGAGCGGTAACCTTTTCACACAAAGAGTGGTGGGTGTATGGAACAAGCTGCCAGAGGAGGTCGTTGAGGCTGGGTCTATTCCAACATTTAAGAAATAGTTAAACAGATGCATGGATAGGAGAGGTTTGGAGGGATATGGACCAAGCGCAGGCAGGTGGAACTAGTGTAGCTGGGACATGTTGGCCGGTGTGGGAAAGTTGGGCCGCAGGGCCTATCACTCTATGACTCTATGATAGAACTAATGTACGTGTGGTTGGTAGTCGGTGCGGACTCGGTGGGCCAAAGGGCCTGTTTCCACACTTCCACGTCTCTGAACTAAACTTAACTCAGTTTAACTCTGTTGTGGGACGTATCACTGATGGGGATGAGTCAGAGTATAGAATAGAGATCGAGCAACTGTCCATATGGTGCCAGCACAACAACCTGGCCCTCAACACCAGCAAAACCAAGGAACTGATTGTGGACTTTGGAAGGAGTAGGATGGGGACCCACAGTCCTGTTTATATCAACGGGTCAATGGTTGAAAGGGTCAAGAGCTTCAAATTCCTGGGCGTGCACATCTCTGAAGATCTTTCCTGGTCCGAGAACAATGATGCCATTATTAAGAAAGCACATCAGTGCCTCTACTTCCTGAGAAGATTACGGAGAGTCGGTTTGTCAAGGAGGACTCTCTCTAACTTCTACAGGTGCACAGTAGAGAGCATGCTGACCGGTTGCATCGTGGCTTGGTTCGGCAACTTGAGTGCCCTGGAGAGGAAAAGACTACAAAAAGTAGTAAACACTGCCCAGTCCATCATCGGCTCTGACCTCCCTTCCATCGAGGGGATCTACCACAGTCGCTGCCTCAAAAAGGCTGGCAGCATCATCAAGGACCCACACCATCCTGGCCACACACTCATCTCCCTACTACCTTCAGGTAGAAGGTACAGGAGCCTGAAGACTGCAACGACCAGGTTCAGGAACAGCTACTTCCCCACAGCCATCAGGCTATTAAACCTGGCTCGGACATAACACTGAACTTTACTAGCCAATACTGTTATTTGCACTTTATCAGTATATTGACCATTGTGTATATATTTATAGAATGCCTTGTAGTAAATGCCTACTATGTTCTGTTGTGCTCAAGCAAAGCAAGAATTTCATTGTCCTACCAGGGACACATGACAATAAACTCACTTGACTTGACTTGACTTGACTTGAACTAAGACACCGAAAACTGATTCTGACACTGACGTATGCTACTTGGAGACCAGAGCCAGCTGCCTTTTATATTCATTTTCTCTCTCCTATACACATAACCAGTGCTACATTAAGAAATATGTTGCCTAATTGTGAAAATGCGAATCAAATCATGACAAATAGAGGAAAATATCGCAGAGAATTTCAGCTCGTTTGTTCTGCAGGGCAACAGGGCAACGCGAAAAAATTGGAAGTTACCAACATTATTAACAATATGATTTTTCTCCATAAAAACAGGTGCCGGGAGAAATGGGCTTCATGGTCCCATTACAGAGGGTTCAAGGCCCAGCTGTAGTTAAGTTTGATGCCTCATGTGCATCTGAATGGGATAAAGATACCAAATTTAAAGCCAAAACCATACGATTGTCGAAATGACTTCACTTTTGCATCTGATGTACACAACACATGCTGTAGCTTTGCCCGCCGGGCTCCTACTACGCACTTTCCCACACGGTGTGGGATTTTTACATTTATTTTTACGTTTATTTTTTTGGCAAATGCTCAGAATTGTCTCACTGATCTGCAATCCCTTTGAAACTTAACCATAACTGTGAAGCCGATTCCAAGCATGAGATGTCTTCATTGAACTCAGTTATCTCCACATCTGCTGGCACTTAATACAATGGCTGTAACGCTTCCCCCCCCCCCCCCCTCTCAAATTCGTTTAATGGGATTGAGGACATGCATCACACTTGCTGGAAAAGGGCGAGCATAAGCAGGAGTGGACCACGTGCTGCCTTTAGCCTGCTTCGCCGTTCAATATTGTAGTCGGTTCACTTCCCCACAGCATCACAATCGCAATCAATCCCAATAATATTTTATTAGCCAAGTATGTTTTGCAACATGCGAGGAATTTCATTTTGCCAACTCAGTCGTACAGATAAAAAGCAACAGAACACACAAAACACATTTTAACATAAACATCCACCACAGTGACTCCTCCACATTCCTCACTGTGATGGAAGGCGAAAAAAAGTTCAATCTCTTCCCTTTATTTGCTCTCCCGCAGAAGGGGGCCTCGAGCCCTCCGTTGACGGGTCGATCTCGACTCCCGTTGACGGTGGCGTTTGGGACCCTCCATGTCGGGGCGATCAAGCTCCTGCATCCGGCGAGGGGGGGGGGATCTCAGCTCCCCCGCGCCGGCGATCGGACACGGATCGGATGCACATGAGGCAAATCAAGAGTCCATTCAAGAGAATCAAAGGTGTTTTATTGTCATATGTCCCAAAACAGAAGAATGAAATTCTAACTTGCAGCGGTGCCACGAGTATGTAATCAGAGTGGCAGAGTAACACTAGCACGCAACGAAAGCTTTTCACTGAAGTTAGACACAAAATGTATTAAATGTCATCCACGTAATTCCCTTATCATCCTACCACAACCAGAGAGCAGTGCTGAACTATCATCTACCTCTCTGGTGATTCTCGGACTATCCTTGATCCGATTTTGCTGCCTCTACCTTGCACTAAACGTTATTCCATTATCATGTATCTGTACACTGTGAATGGCGTGATTGTAATCGTGTGTTATCCTTCTGCTGACTGGTCAGCATGCAACAAAAGCTTTTCACTGTACCTCGGTACACGTGACGATAAACGGAACTAAAGTAGTCTGTAAACACCTCAATAAGTAAAGACAGACACAGCAGTTTATAGTAACTCAGCGGGTCAGACAGCATCTCTGGAGAAAAGGAACAGGTAATGTTCCTGGTTGAGACCCTTCTTCAAAGAAGGTCCGCGACCTGAAACATCACCTATTGATAGGGGGCGCTGGAGGAGGGAGATGGCTGCCCTGCCGGCAGTCTGTTCGTTTTTCCATTCTTTTTGTTATTTTTTAGTGTGTAAAAAATTTGCTTTAATGTTCTTCGGTTTGTTTTATGTGGGGAGGGGTGAGGGGATCGGGGGAAACTTTTTTTCAAGTTCTTACCTTGCTGGAGATGTGATTAATTTTCGGATCACATTCTCCGGGCTCTGCAGCCTTCCATCGACGGAGCTGGAGGCCTCCTCGGACTGTGGTGAGCCCCACCGCGGGGCGCGGACTTAACATCGGAGCTGATCCCTTGCCTGGGATCGCTCCCACCGCGGCCTGCGGACTTACCATCAAGGGCTCGCAGTCAGCAGAGGCCGAGTCGGGAGCTCCAACGTCGCTGAAGGTTCGACCAGCCCCGACGCGAGGTTCGATCGCCCGGCGTGGGGGAGCTGACATCCCCCCCGATGCGGGAGCTGATCGCCTCGACGCGGAGGGCCCGAACGCTACCGGCCAAGGGAGTCAAGATCATCCAGTCAACAGGGGCTCGAGGCCCACGACCAAGGAAGAACTAAGGGAAGGGACTTGTACTTTATTTTGCCTTCCATCACAGTGAGGAATGTGTAGGAGTCACTGTGGTGGATGTTCATGTTAAAATGTGTTTTGAGTGATCTGTTGCTTTTAATCGTATGACTGACCTGGCCAATAAAATTCACTACACCAATTGGTGTATGTGACAATAAATGAACTTACTTACTTACTTACTTACTTACCTATTCCTTTTCTCCAGAGATGCTGCCTGTCCCGCTGAGTTACTCCAGCTTTTTGTGTCTATCTTCGGTTTAAACCAGCATCTGCAGTTCCTTCCTACACCATAATAAGTAACGACTATATATAGACTTTAGAGAAATAGCAGGGAAACAGGCCCTTCGGCCCACCGAATTTGTGCCGACCAGCGACCACCCTGTGCACTAGCACTATCCTACACACTAGGAACAATTTACAATTTCACCACCGTGCCATCCTAAATGTGCACATTTGATATAGACAGCACCCAAAGTCAGGATTGAACCCAGATTTCTGGAGCCACAAGGCAGGTGCACTAACTGCCGCACCAGGTTTCCACCCATTTGAGAATCATTTATCTATTTTACTTGATGGGGTAGCAAGAAATCAAGAAAGTGGAAAATAATGCTGTTGTAGACAGGGAATTGCAGATGCTGGTTTACCAAAAAAAAGACACAAAGTGCTGGAGGAACTCATCGGCTAAGGCAGCATTTGTGGAAGGAATGGACATGAGATGCTTCAGGTCGGCCCAGTGGCGTAGTGGTAGAGTTGTTGCCTCACGGCGCCAGATGACCAGTTTCCATCCTATCTACGGTTGCTGTCTGTACGGAGTTTGCACGTTCTCCCAGTGATCACTTGGGTTTTCTCCGGGTGCTCCGGTTTCCTCCCACACTCCAAGGTCATGCAGGTTTATAGGTTACTTGGCTTTGGTGAATTAATACAATTGTCCCTGGTGTGTAAGACAGTGTAAAGGGCCTGTCCCTCTTGGCCGTCATTTACGCGTCACGCAGATGGAGCGCGAAGATTTTGTACATCACAAAATCCTGGGGAGTCCCGCACGACAGCGCGTCACTGCCTACGTCACCACGCACCATGCGCGCGTAATAATAATAATAATAATAATGGATGGGATTTATATAGCGCCTTTCTAATACTCAAGGCGCTTTACATCGCATTATTCATTCACTCCTCAGTCACACTCGGTGGTGGTGAGCTACTTCTGTAGCCACAGCAGCCCTGGGGCAGACTGACGGAAGCGTGGCTGCTAATCTGCGCCTATGGCCCCTCCGACCACCACCAATCACTCACACACATTCACACACATTCACACGCAGGCAAATGTGGGTGAAGTGTCTTGCCCAAGGACACAACGACAGTATGCACTCCAAGCGGGATTCGAACCGGCTACCTTCCGGTTGCCAGCCGAACACTTATCCCATTGCGCCATCTGTCGTAATGCACACCACGCGCGCGTCGTGCGTCGTGACGCGTAAATGATGTCACATAAATTACGCGCAAATGGCAGCCAAGTTGGACAGGCCCTTTAGTGCACGGGGTGATTGCTGGTCGGCACACACTCGCTGGGCCAAATGGCCTGTTTGGCAGATGGTTGGACAAAGGCCAGGGATGAAAAGATAAAAGACCGTTAGAGAAGGAGGGAAGAGGAATGAAATGTTAAACCAGAGGAAGGGTTATAGATGGACTGCGGGGGAAATGGGAAATGGGGGCACATCCAGGTGGGAGACCCGGAAGAGGGGGGGGGGAGATAGGGGGGGGGGGTATGTATATAAGTGATAGGAGCAGAATTATGCCATTCAGCCCATCAAGTCTACTCCGCAATACAATCATGGCTGATCTATCTTGTTGAGCTTGTACTAATCAAGAATAGTTGGTTGGTTTAGTTACCTAAAATTGGAGAATTCAATGTTCATATCATTGGGTTATATGCTGTTGTGTTTGGCTCTTCCATCTGGACACTGGGAGCACCAGGTGTGGTGATGAAAGACATCCATAGACACTTGCATGGGATTGGAATTGGATCCTCAATTTGGATTTGTTTATGCAGCTCTCACGACCTCAAAGCCCAAATCCCTGCAAAAATGCAACGCCTCATTCCTATTGACATTGGATTGTTAAAGTAGAGACCAGGGACATGAAAACACTTCTACAGATGCCTCGTGGAAAGCATTTTATCAGGATGCATCACAGCATGGTTCGGGGACAGCTCCATCCAAGACTGCAAGAAAATTGCAGGGAATTGTGGACGCAGCCCAGACCATCACACAAACCGACCTCCCTTCCGTTGACTCCATCTACACTTCATGCTGCCTCAGCAAGGCCAGCAACATAATCTTACCCCGATCACTCCCTCCTCTCCCCTCTCCCATCAGGCAAGATGTGCAGAAATGTGAAAACGCACACCTCCAGATTTAAGGACAGTTTCTTCCCGGCTGCTAATCGGCCGCAGAACCAACCTACCACCAACTGGAGAGTGTTCCTGACCTCCCATCCACCTCATCGGGGAAACGCGAACCATTTATAATCGGACTTTACTTGACTTTCTCTTGCACTGAACGTTATTCCCTTAATCATCTAGCTGTGCAATACAGCAATATATTGCAGGTGTCTCATTACTCAGCGATGGGCTAACATCAGCCCCCCCTTAGTGTAAAACTAAAGGTGTGCGTGCGAAGGGCATCGGGCTCCCCAGCCCCGATAGTGGGGCTGCCCTGTGGCAGAGTGGGTGGTCAGAGATGGCTCCAGTGATTTATTGTGTCAAATAGGCAGGGTCCAATTCAATCTAGCTTATGAAGTTGCAGGAAGCAAATGACCCAGAGGCCAGTGAAAGGCATTTTTCTTCAGTAGTTTAGTTTGGTTTAGTTTAGTTAAGTTTAATTTAGTTTAGTTTCGTCTAGTTTAGCTTAGAGTTTAGTTTAGTGTCACGCGTGCACTGAGGTACAGTGAAAAGCTGTTTGAAAAGTGAAAAGGTAGATATGATTGTGGCAATTAAGAGAATTTTGGATAGGCATATGGAAATGTAGGAGATGGAGGGATAGAGATTATGTGGAGGTGGATAAGATTGGTCTTGACATCGTGTTTTTCATTCAAAACCAGCCGGAGTAAATATGGTTCTTGAGGTGTTATTTAGTGGTTGTTGAGTTTAGTTTAGAGATACAGCGAGGAAGCAGGCGCTTTGTCCCACCGAGTCCACGCCGACCATCGATCACACTTTCACACTACCGTTCACACTGGATCCACTCCCTATACACCAGAGGCTGATGAACCTACTAACCTGCATGTCAGTGTGGGAGGAAACCGCAGTACCTGAAGATAACCAACATAGCCACAGGAAGAACATGCAAACTCGGCACAGTCAACGCCCGAGGTCAGGATCGAACCTGGGTCTCTGGCACTGTGAGACAGCAGCTCCACCACTTCACCATTGTGCTGCAGTAGGTCTAACTTACAGTCTGAATTCCAGGTGAACTGTCACCATAATCGTCTGACCCGGACACAATGTAATCAGAATAGAGAAACATAGCCTGAAGAAGGGTCCCGTCCCGAAATGTCTTCCATCCTTGTTCTCCAGAGTTGACCGACTGAATTGTGCCTGCACTTTGTGTCTTTTTTTGTAAACCGCCATCTGCAGTTCCATGTGGCTCCATAGAATGTAGAACAGTACAGCACAGGAACAGGCCCTTCGGCCCGCAATGCCTGTGCTGAACATGATGTCAAAACTAAACTAATCTAATCTCCCTGCACATGGCCCACATGCCTCCATTCCCTGCATGTCCACGTGCCTATCTAATAGCCTTGAACTAAAATATGCGCACTTTAATGAAATGAGTATGATGTGCACATTTCTTGCTATCAGAACATATTCTTCTGATGAGAATCATTGATTGGAAATGAAATAATTAGTATTGAAATAATGTGGCGTGTTTATTTAGTCAATATTTAATTAAACTGTCAACAATCACTTGGTAATTAATTGGCTGCTGCACAAACAAAGGTAGATTTTTACATTAAACTCAGTATTCCTGACCCACCACAACTGGATTTTTACATTGTTAAACTTAATTGTATCGTTCATAATGGCACAATTTTATGAATATGTTATAAAAATAATGAACATAGTATAATATAGTGTAATACAGTATAGTATAGTACAATATAATATAGTATAATATACATAGTATAGTATAATATAATATAATATGATATAATACAACACACTATAATATAATATATTAATATAATATCATATCATATCATATCATATCATATCAATAATAGACAATAGACAATAGACAATAGGTGCAGGAGTAGGCCAGTCGGCCCTTCGAGCCAGCACCGCCATTCAATGTGATCATGGCTGATCATCCCCAATCAGTACCCCGTTCCTGCCTTCTCCCCATATCCCCTGACTCCGCTATCTTTAAGAGCCCTATCTAGCTCTCTCTTGAAAGTATCCAGAGAACCGGCCTCCACTGAGGCAGAGAATTCCACACTCACAACTCTGTGTGAAAAAGTGTTTCCTCGTCTCCGTTCCAAATGGCTTACCCCTTATTCTTAAACTGTGGCCCCTGATATATCATATCATATAATATAATGGAACTGCAGATGCAAGTTTATACCAAAAATAGAATCAAAGTACAGGAGTAACTCAGCGAGTCAGGCAGCATCTCTGGAGAAGGTGGATTGATCATGTTTCTGGTCGGGACCCTTCTTCGGCACGGAATATAAATATGGTGGGGTTATTTACAAACTACTTTGAAAAGTCAAAGCACTTTCAAACTTATTTTGCGGTGATATTCCAATACTTTCAAAATTCTGTTTCAATTCAATCAATGTTGGGATCCTTCCAATGCCTCACGGAAGCTCTATGTAAAGCATGGTTTTTTTTTAAATTCATGATCCGCTGCAGTTTACTGGATTTAAAATCTTACTGCAAATTATGCAGCTGAAACGGAATTTTGTCGGTTCACAATTGCAAATCATATTATCACTGGATACGTTACCTTGAAAGGGATTTCAGATTTGAGGAGATCTTTGACAGTTACTGTTTCTGTTGGAGAAGGAATTTATCATTTGTCATTTGCACCATGTGGCTGTGTGTTTTTAACGAGCGATAAAGGGGTGTCGTTGCTTTGTTGAAAATATCGTACGGTTCTTATCCAATTAAATGTTTTAAACCTTTTTCCACCTTTTGCCTTTGGTTGGATATTTGAACCACGTTAAAGGATTTTTTTTTTAAACGTTCATTTCCCGGAACAACACCGCAGTTATTTCTGTCTCAGCTGTACAACTAACTCTGTGGAAATAAAAGTGCAGCGACTTTTTGCAAACAGCACAATAGTCGCCGTTTTATCCCTGCTGACACCAGTCATAGTTCGGTTCTATCTCACATTTTCCACCTCGGGGGCACAAAAGAGTCTAATTCGCCAGCTTTGATAGAATTTTCTGGTCTATTGCCATCATTTACTGGTAAAGAGGTCCTCTTGACCTTCTTCATTATTGACCACTTAATTTCCCTTTTCTTAACTCGTCCGGGGCCGTCTGGTGCCATGTGTCAGGGGCATTGAAGTCTACACAGACTGTCATGATCAGTTGGACCTGGAAGAATGGAGGAGCAGGTGGTGCTGTATCTAAGCAGGTCCCAGTCAGTGCAAAAAAAAGCGGCACCAGTGGGCCCGCCCTGTCCCAACCTGCCACAACTCCCCCTCCCTCACAACTGTTCCACTTCAACACAGCTGACCTTTAATCTGCCTTCCAATTTACTCAGTTTTGTAAAGTCACAAAGTCAGAGAAATTCCCTCTGCGGAATGAATCTTGCCTTTCTTCTCTCTCGCCTATTCATTGTGCGGGGTGTTTTTTTTGGGGGGGGGGGTAGGGGGGTGTTAAACAGATCTTTTCATTTTGATAAATCATTTGTTAATAAAGCTGCTCCCTTTTCTTTCATTGATATGGCCGAGCACTTACTCCAGCGCTGCCACTTCCCGGCATTATGCTGCCACGGATAATGATTTGCCTTTATTTAAACTTATTTAAGAGTATTGATTGCAGCATAAATTCTCTCGTACACAGCAGATGTATAAAAGATCGCTGACTTTTGCCTGTCACTCTTTCAGCTCGGCAAATGAGATTAAAGCTAATGCAAATATCTTTTTTTGTAAGTAGCATGGCATATTTTACATTAGCCCCTATTAGTGTCAGTCCCCATTAGGAACCACAGAGGCAGACACACAAGAAAAAGCCGCTTAAGTCGCACACGAATGTTGGAAACATTCTGCATGCACAACTTCTTTGCTCCCCTGGCTCATGTGACTGCAGCAAAAATCTTTTCTTTTCTTTTTGCCCGGTGCATCATCGTTATTCCATTTGAGAGCGGGCAGGGCAGGAAGTTGCATCGGCTTGTTGACAAAACAAACTTTAAACGGGGGCAGTAATCCTTTATACGTTCCTGCTAGTCCAGGACAAAGAGAGCTGCAAGTACCGGTAAACTGTGCAAAGAGCTGCATCCCGCTAAACAGGGCGCACGGCAAGGTGGCGCGGCGCTGGAGTTGCTGCCTGTACCAGCGCTTCCGCCCTGACCACGGGTGTTTGCCTGTGCGGTGATCGTGACCCGCGTGGGTTTTCTCCGGGATCTTCGGTTTCCTCCCACACTAGAAAGACGTACAGGTTTGTCGGTTATAATTGGCTTGGTGTGAATGTAAATTGTCCCCAGTGTGTGTAGAGTCAATAGACAATAGGTGCAGGAGTAGGCCATTCGGCCCTTCGAGCCAGCACGCCATTCAATGTGATCATGGCTGCTCATCCCCAATCAGTACCCCGTTCCTGCCTTCTCCCCATATCCTCTGGCTCCGCTATCTTTAAGAGCCCTATCTAGCTCTCTCTTGAAAGCATCCAGAGAACCGGCCTCCACCGCCCTCTGAGGCAGAGAATTCCACAGACTCACAACTCTGTGAGAAAAAGCGTTTCCTCGTCTCCGTTCCAAATGGCTTACTCCTTATTCTTAAACTGTGGAATTTACATATTATTTTTGTAAACCAGCATCTGCAGTTCCTTCTGACTACGTAGAAGTTCATAGTTGCCGACGCCATAGATTCAAGGACTTCTGACCAGCAGGGACAATCCCCAGCATTACTGATTAGCAATTTACTAACAGGTTGGTCTCTGACCATTTGAGTAAATTTCCTTGGTGTTTCTCGACCTTGGTGGTGAAATTTCCATGGAGTGTCTGCCCCAAAGTTTAAGGAGTATTATATTGATTTCAAAGCTGCTGAGAAAGACACAAAGTGCTGGAGTAACTCAACGGGTCAGGCAGTACCCTTGGAGAACATGGATAGGCTGACATTTTGTGTATGAAGAAGGTTCCCGACCTAAAATGTCACCCATCCATGTCCTCCAGAGATGATGCCTGACCCGCTGAGTTACTCCAGCACTTTGTGTCTTCTTCTGCCAGACAAGGCCATTTCCCACTCTTAACCTGGGCATTATTTGTGTGTCGTTAAAGGTTCAGGAGCTGTTACGGTGCTTCCAGCAGTGGAATATTTGGTGCTGTCTGACCCACATCATACAGAATAGAATCAGTTGAGTCATAGAGTCATACTATGTGCAACCAGGCCCATTGGCCCAACTTGCCCACATTGACCAACATGTCCCATCTACACTAGTTCCCACCTGCCTGCGTTTGGCCCATATACCTCTAAATCTGTTCCATGCAACTAGCTAATGACATTGAAGACATGTAGTGCTGGAGTAACTCTGCAGGTCAGGCAGCATCTCTGGAAAAACATGGATTGGTGAGGTTTTGGGTTGGGATCCTTCTTCAGACTTGGCCCAACCTGAAACATATTCATGTTCTCTAGAGATGAGATGCTTGACCCGCTGAGTTATTTCAACACCTTATGCCCTTTTTATGTAAACCCGCATCTGCAATTCCTCTGATAGACACAAAGTGCTGGAGTAACACAGCGGGACAGACCGCGACTCTGGAGAGTAGGAATGGGTGACGAATTGGGTCGGGATTCGACTTCACACACAACTGCAGTAAGGGGGTACTGTAGTGTCAGCAATACACACGGGCGGCACAGTGGCTCAGCGGTAGAGTCACTGCCTCACAGCGCCAGATACCCAGTTTCGATCCCGACTACAGGTGGTATCTGTACGGAGTTTGTACGTTCTTCCTGTGACCACATGTGGTTTCTCTGGGTGCTCCGGTTTCCCCCCATGCTCCATAGACGTGCAGCTTTGTAGGTTAAATGTTTAAGAAGGAACTGCAGATGCTGGAAAATCGAAGGTAGACAAAAATGCTGGAGAAACTCAGCGGGTGAGGCAGCATCTATGGAGCAGGTGAGGCAGCATCTATGGAAGGGTTTCGGCCCGAAACGTTGCCTATCTCCTTCGCTCCATAGATGCTGCCTCACCCGCTGAGTTTCTCCATCATTTTTGTCTACCAGCTATGTAGGTTAATTGGCTTTGGAAAAAATTGCAAATTATCCCTGGTGTGTGTGTAGTGAGCGGGGAATCGCTGGTTGGGGCAGACTCGGTGGGTCGTAGGGCCTGTTTCCACACTGTATCTCTAAACTAAACTTCTTTGGACTGGCTTTGGTCACACTCAAGACTTTGGTTTTTTTTTGCACTTATGCATTATGGTTATTAATTTAGAATCATACAGTCATAGTGATACAGTGTGGAAACAGGCCCTTCACCCCAACTTGCCCACACCGGCCAACATGTCCCAGCTATACTAGTCCCACCTGCCTGCATTTGGTCCATATCCCTCCAAACCTGTCCTATCCATGTACCAGTCTAATTGCTTCTTAAATTCCTGCCTCAACTACCTCATCCGGCAGCTCGTTCCATACACCCACCACACTTTGTGTGAAAAAGTTACCCCTCAGATTCCTATTAAATCTTTTCCCCTTCACCTTAAACCTATGTCCTCTGGTTTAACTCTGTTTGCCTCCGTAGTAAGCATTTTATCACAGCACAGTTTGGCAGCAGCTCCATCCAAGGCCGCAAGAAATCGCAGAGAGTTGTGAACACAGCCCAGACCATCACACAAACCAACCTCCCATCCACTGACTGCATCTACACCTCACGCTGCCTCGGCAAGGCCAGCAGCATAATCAAGGACCAGTCTCACCCCGGCCACTCCCTCTTCTCCCCTCTCCCATCGGGCAAGAGGTACAGAAGTGTGAAAACGCACACCTCCAGATTCAGGGACTGTTTCTTCCCAGCTGTTATCAGGCAACTGAACCATCCTACCACCATGTAGAGAGCGGTCCTGACCTCCCATCTACCTTTAATCGGACTTTACTGGAACAAAACGTTATTCCCTTCGTCCTGTATCTTGTACACCGTGGACGGCTCGATTTTAATCGTGTATCGTCTTTCCGCTGACTGGATAACATGCAACAAAAAGCTTTTTTTGTTATTTTATTTTTTAATTTTTATTTATTAGAAGTACATTACATTACAACCACATACATTAGTACTCGTCATTTATATCTTCTTACAATTAATGTACTCCATTTATTTTTTACACTAGAAAAGGAAAAGATTGAAAGAAAGAAGAAAGTGAAGGAAAAAGTGAAAGTGTAGGAAATGTGACAACAAAAAAGGACGAAGACCCTATAAGAGCAAAATTAAAAACAAAAGAAAAAGAGTTAAGAAATAGACCCTAGGAAAGAAAGAGAGAGAGAAAGAGGAAAAAGAGAGAAACAAATATTTTTATGAGCATTACGTAAATAGGACATACCAACTCTTCAACTATCATCCCCCCTTACCTGACCTCAATTTTTTTTTTTTTTAAGTACTTTTGCACCCTATGTTTGTAATAATTCTATAAATGCAGACCACGTCAGGTGGAAGTGATCTGGTTTACCTGCTAGGAGGAGTCTTATCTCTTCAATCTTCTTTTAGTCTTATCTCTTCAAAAAGCTTTACAGTGCACCTCAGTACAGGTGACAATAAAGTAAAAAGTAAAGTAAAAATGAACGTAAACTAAACTCTCCACAGAAGCCACTTGAGACTGGTTGTGGGGTGGAGGGGGGAGGGGGAGGGGGGAGGGGGGAGTATACTGGGAGAGAGCAGGACAAAATGTTGCAGGAAATAGGTGGACACTGGTGGGGGGGGGGGGGTTAATAGGCATATGGTTGTATCAAAGGCCAAAAGGTGTGAGGCAGATGAATTGAAGAGTTACAAATTGTGAAGCCAGAGGAAGGAATGTAGGAGGAAGGAGAGCGGAGAAAAGTGGGGAGTGTGACATATACACTTAAACAGAACAATGAAATTCTTACTTGCAGCAGCATAACCCGCTGAGTTACTCCAGCACTTAGTCGGAGAATCATAGACACATACGTTTAGTTCCAGTAAAGTCCGATTAAAGGTAGATGGGAGGTCAGGACCGCTCTCTACATGGTGGTAGGACGGTTCAGTTGCCTGATAACAGCTGGGAAGAAACAGTCCCTGAATCTGGAGGTGTGCGTTTTCACACTTCTGTACCTCTTGCCCGATGGGAGAGGGGAGAAGAGGGAGTGGCCGGGGTGTGGGTCGTCCTTGATTACAGCGTGGAAACAGGCCCTTCGGCCCTACTTCCCTTACATACATAGATACATAGATACATAGAAATTAGGTGCAGGAGTAGGCCATTCGGCCCTTCGAGCCTGCACCGCCATTCAATACGATCATGGCTGATCATTACCGACCAACATGTCCCATCGACACTAGTCCCACCTGCCTGCGTTTGGTCCGTATCCCTCTAAATCTGTCCTATCCATGTACCTGCCTAAATGATTCTTAAACGTTGCGATAGTACTTGCCTCAACTACCTCCTCCAGCAACTCATTCCCTACACTCGCCACCCTTTGTGTAAAAAAGTTGCCCCTCAGCTTCCTATTACATTTTTCCCCCCTCACTTTAATCTCACTGTGAGAGTTATCGTGTAGACCAGCATCTGGAGTTCCTCGTTTCTACTTCTTAGCTGGAGTTCGTAGTGTTCATAAGCCTGATGGTCATTTGGAAGCAGTTATAAAGAGGTCTTTTGACATCCAATGGAACTAATACAGAGATATACAAATCCGAATTCATTTTTACAATGCATATTCCAATCAGACTACTTGGTTCAAGGTCACAGTAAGGTCAGCCAAAAGACAGATGAGCTGATGAGTGCCAACAAGAAGACAAGAAGGGCTCCTTTACACAAAATGCTAAGGTCTAACATTAGGGAAATATCAGGTGGTGATAAGCATTTATTCTCTCCTAAAATTAAAAGGATTTTTTAATGAGGCTCGATAAGGTGCTGGTCAGGCTGCATTTGGAGTACTGGGAGCAAATTTGGGCCCCATATCTGGGTAAGAATGTGCTGAATCTGGAGAGGGTCCAGAGGAGGTTTACAAGAATGATTCCAGGAATGAGTGGGTTAGTGTACAGTATGATGAGCAGTTGACAGCACTGGGCCTCTACTCGCTGGAGTTTAGAAGGTTGAGGGGGGACCTCATTGAAACTTACAGAATAATGAAAGGCATAGATAGAGTGGATGTTGAAAGGATATTTCCACTGGTGGAAGAGTCTAGGACCAGAGGTCATAGCCTCAGATTAAAGGGTGCTCTTTTAGAAAGGAGGTGAGGAGGAACATCTTTCGTCTGTGGAACTCATTGCCACAGAGGGCTGTGGGGGCCAAATCAGTGGATATTTTTAAGGCATAGATAGTCAAATTCTTGATTAGAACGGGTGTCGAGGGTTATGGGGAGAAGGCAGGAAAATTGGATTAGGAGGCAGAGATCAGCCATAATTGAGTGGCGGAGTAGACTCGATGGGCCGAATAGCCTAATTCTACTATAACTTGTGAACTTGTCGCCAAACATTTTAACTCCCCTTCCCACTCTGACCTTACTGTCCTGGCCCTCCTCCATTGCCAGAGTGAAGCCTCACGCACGTTGGAGGAACAGCACCTCATATTCCACTTGGGCAGTTTACAACCCAATGGTGTGGGCATTGACTTCCCTAATTTCAAGTAACTCCTGCATTGCTCCCCCCCCCACCCTAGGGGTCCTACTAGTTCCACTGTCCACATCCTCATATCCCTGTCGCTAGCAAATCTTCCTCAGCCAACAATGGGCCGTTATGAACTCCACCCTTCCTGGGGTCATTTGTTGCCAGCTCTGTTTTGTTCCAGCCTTCTCCATCTCTCAGTCTGAAGAAGGGTTCCGACCCAAAAGGTCACCTGTTCCTATTCCTCCGGAGATGCTGCCTGGCTGAGAGGTGCGCTGAGTTACCACAGCATTTTGTGTCCGTCTTTGGTATAAACCAGCATCTGCAGTTCCTTCCTACACATCTTGTTTTCTCTCAGTTATTGCTTGGCACATTAAAAAATGCATTACGTTGGTGTAGGTGGTATCTCAAAGTGAAATGGTCGCTTGACAGAAAGTTGCGTCTTGTCAGTTGTGGCACAACTTTGCATCGAGGCAGATGTTGAATCAAGTGGTGTAGTTCTGATCTGGAGCATTCTCTACAGCCATCCTGAAACAGCAGCACAAATGTACTGCAATATCTGTTGTAGTTACACAGTTATATCACCATAATGCAACCACAAATGATACGATAATAGAACAGTTGGAATTAACTAATCAATTGGGTTGAACAACTGGTCGAGCTACTGCCTCACAGCAACTGAGGTCAGGTTTGATCCTGCTGCCTGTGTGGAGTTTGCACATTCTCCCTGTGACCACGTTGTGCTCTGGTTTCCTCCAATATCCCAAAGACATGCGAGTTTGCAGTTTAATTGGCCTCTGGAAGTCAACAACTAGAGAGCGGTCCTGAGCTACTATTTACCTCATTGGAGACCTTTGGACTATCTTTAATTGGACTTTACTGGACTTTGTCTTGCACTAAACGTTATTCCCTTTATCCTGCATCTGTACACTGTGGACGAGTCAATTGTAACCATGTATTGTTTTTCCACTGACTGGTTAGCATGCAACAAAAAGCTTTTCACTATACACATGACAATAAACTAAACTAAACTAGTGTGTAGGGAGTGGTTGAGAAAGTGGAATAACATAGAATCATAGAAAATCGGTGGAGGAGAAGGCCATTCGGTCCTTCCAGCCAGCACCGCCATTCAATATGATCATGGCTGATCATCCAAAATCAGTATCCCATTCCTGCTTTTTCCCCCATAACCCTTGATTCCGTTAGCCCTGAGAGCTCAATCTAACTCTGTGACAGAGAATTCCACAGATTTACAACTCTGGGTGAAAAACGTTTTTTCTCTAGTATGAAAGGGTGATCGATGTTCGGGTTGGACTCGGTAGGCTTAAGGGCCTGTTTCCTTGCTGTATCTCGAAACTAAAACTGGTTACTTGTCATTTCTAACCACGGTAGTAAAGGACAAAGTGTGATTGCAATTTTTTCTCATGCTAACATTAACACAGGATTTCTAATGTCTCATACCGATCTTAAAATTTGTCGCCAAAGCTGGCGGGAAAACAAGAGAGGGGACAGCGTCAACAACTGAGAAGGGACAATCAATTCTCACTGAACTAAATGCTCTAGGAAGCAACTGCAGAAGCTGGGTTTCAGCCAAAGACAGAAACAAAAATCTCAGAGATGCTGAGTTGCTCCAGTTTTATTTCTTTGCGTTTATCTTCGAACTGAATGTTCCGACGGGAGGGGAGGGGGAGAAATGGCAGAAGCAAAAAGGGACTAGTTTCAAAAATGTACAAGTACTTTTTGCTTCTGTCACATGTATATTTTTGAAAACTTTTTTTGCTTTGTCACATGTACATTTTTGAAACAAGTCCTCTTTGCTTCTGTCATTTCTGCGATTAGTGAGGTTCCCCCACCCCCCTTTTCCCCCTGTGTGTGTGTGTGTGTGTGTGTGGGGGGGGGACTTTTGAGCCGGCAAGCAGCGAGACAGTGGGATGACCTTGCGAGGGGTTCCCCGCAGTTTTGTCAGCAGGCTCTGCTCTGCGGTTTTGTCGCTATATTGACACAGCCATTTTCATGGTTTGCCTGTTGTAAATTTGTTCCTACATGGTGCGGCTGCCACGGATTGCACGGTTATACGTGAATGTTGTGTGTGTGGTGGTGGCGCCGGCGTGGAGGAGGGAGGGAGGGGGGCAGGATGGTCCGTGTATGGAATGTGTGGTGGAAAAATCCACGGGAGTCCTTCCCTTCTGGTATATTGTTTACTTGTTAGCGATGGAGCTAAAAGACTGAACCCTGGCTTACGCCTCAGTGGGACAGGAGTGAAAGGTGGAGAAAACGCCAATTACTACCCTTTGTGGAGCCTGCGCCTGTGACTGACACCTCTGTTGCCTCACGCTATGATTCCATTTAGTTACACAGGGAACCCACTGAGCGGCCTCTATGCTCGACATGCTGTTCCCGATTTTCTTTTTTTCTTTTTTTCCCTTCTCTTTTGGTGGTGGTGGGGCCGGGCGTTTACCGGGACCGAGTGTCCCCGAGGGTGGCGAAAGCAGAAAATTAAAAAAAAAGAAAAAAGAAAAAGAAACAAGAAACAAGACCGTCTTCCCTTAAAATGTGACTCAAACCACCGCCGTTTTTTTTGGCGAGGACGAGTTAAAGAAGGGTTGCGGAGGCCAGACAATTAACAATAGCCCAAGGAACAACATTACGTTTGGATGGCTAACTTCAAAGTTAATTATCTCCCAGCCATAATGTCGCCCTATACTGGTCAAATGCAGCTCTTTGCTCCAGTATAAAGGAGCATCACTTTAATCCACTAACAGGCTGTTGTTCCTTTGTAGAAAATGATCATTCCATCAGTTTAGGGGCACTGACTTTTTGGGGGGTTGGGTGGGGGGGGGGGGGGAGGGGGAGGGGGGGCTGGTGCCTTTAGCCTGACTGGTTCCAGAAGTTATCCCTCTTCTCACTTCTTCTTCACTGACGGCTGAATAGCTATGCAAAAAAAAAAAAAAATTAAGGTATAATGGCCCAGCGTTGGTGACAAAACCCTAATTAGTCACGGCAGCGACTGGTTAATGAGCCGCAAAACTGCTCTTGAGTGTGTAATAACTGTATTTGTTTCCCCCCCGATTTCTTCTCGTTTAGTCACAGCTTTGTGTGGCATTTTTAACGAACTAAAACGGCACCAGATGCAACAGGGTTCAGGCATTTTAACTTGAATTAAGAAACCATATGTTCAGATAAGTCATGGTTTTCCCTTTCCCACCATAGGCCAGGGGCCTCATTCTGTGAGGTAAACTCTGGTGGCCAAGAAACGAGAAGAAGACGCCGTTTTAAAGTGTCATCTAAACCACCGCGCACACACACACACACACACACACACACACACCGCTGAACCCATCGATATATTGAGTACCGGTTGACATTTTTTACAGCAGAGAAATTACTTCGGTAACAACTATTATTAAAGGGCACTTTTATTTACTCAGATAGTAAATAGTTAGCGATGAAAGGCTAGATAACAAATCATCGACTACCATTAACTACAGATGACTTGAAGTTACTGCTTAAAACTCCACTTCACTATCTGTTGTTATGTGATGATAGACATTTATATATACAGATACCTGTATCTATATATATGTATATAATATTATTTATATAGAATATTATTTATTTCATCAGCATATTAACATTATTAATAACCATATTAATGGTTTAAACCTGGTTTATATATATAATATATAATATATATACCAGGTTTAAACCATTAATATGGTTATTAATAATATTAATATGCTGATGAAATAAATAATATTCGTTTTTGCACAAGACAACTTATATATATATGTGTGTGTGTGGATTTTTAAGTGAATTGCTTATTCATATATATATGAATAAACAATTCATTATATATATATATATATACACACACACACACACATATATATATAGTAATAATATATATGTACCAGACGAAATCGAATAAACCCAGTGTTAATATGCTGAAGAAATAAATAATATTCCAGTTTTTACCCGACAAGATATATATATATATATATATATATATATATATATATATATATATATATACACATATACACACACACACACAAAAACTGGAATAATATTCATCTCGTCAGTATATTCTCACTGGTTTATTAAATTTCAACTGCTACTCATTCCAGTCGGAGAAAAGAAAAGTTGCATGAATGCAATCCCAAAACACACTGTTATAAATCGGAAATAAACGAGTGGTCAGGACTTGCCCATTCAATGGTCCAGCTCCATAGCTGGGGCACTATATCACTGGTTGCAACGATGTATCTGGTTTAAACCTCGGGGGAAAGTGTTTACTAGCCCGGGTAAACAATAAGTCTTTGTAATAACAACAATCGATCCTGCATCCCACTTGCAAGGGAAAAAGCCTTTCACATTTGCTTGGGAGAGAGACAAATAATAACCTTGCTTTTTTCCCTCTATTTATGCCGGTGGGAGGGGGGGGGGGGGAGCAAATACAACAATAAGTAACTCTCTGAACTTTTTCTCCCTCGAGTTTCAGAACGAGTAACAAATTCACAATCTTTTTCAGACAAGAAACCTATTTTTTTCTCCCCCCCCCCTAAAAGATCGACACAAAGTGTTGGCGTAACTTAGCGGGTTGGGCCCGGAGATGCTGCCTAACCCGCTCCAGCACCGTTGTGTCTATCTTTTTGGTATAAACAAGCCAGTTTCAATCTCTGTTTCAACTTTTCTTCCCGTTGTTTCGTTTATTTCATTCATTCCCTGCGTTTGGAATAAATGTGTGTGTGGTTTTTTTTATTTTTTTATTTGGTTGGTTGCACGGTAAAGTGAAGGGAAAAAATGCGTTTTATTTATTCCGTTACAAGCCTGGCTGCTCGCTTCCATTGAGCTGTTGTCCTCAGCCAGTTGAAGTTATTATCTTTTTTTTATATACTGCACTTCTTGGCCTTGTGAACCTGTTAAAAAAGCGCTGAAAGGGAGTTGAGAGTGCCATTGGTTCTGAAAATGCTGCGGGACTATGGGGCAGAAAGGGAGAAGTCTAGTTTATTCAGTGCTAAAGATAACACCATACAGAATGATAGACTCCGCGGAATTGTGCGCCCCCTTCAGCTATTGTTCTATGGCTGTGAATGGACCTCTTAGCTGCACTTGAAGAGCTGTCACAGGTAAGCAACTAGTAGAGACAATTCCCACCCTATGCTTGATTGCCCCCTTATAGACACTCAGTCAAGACTCTGAAAAGCGGCAGACACTCGTGAATAAAGTCCCTACTCGCTTCCATAAACTTTTTCACCCACTGAATTTTCCGGGGATGTGAACAGCTCTCAGCCCAGCGAGAGGATGCTATTGAATGCATCCCTGTTCTGAATCAAAGACGATCAGCCCCACCCCTCCTTACAACACATAGACAAAACACAGAACCGCAGAGAGAGTGAGAGAGAGGAGAGAGAGAGAGGGAGAGAGAGAGAGAGAGAGAGAGAGAGAGAGAGATACAGAGGGAGAGAGTGTGAGAGAGAGTGTGTGTGAGAGAGAGAGAGGGAGAGGGAGAGATTGTGTGTGAGAAAGGGAGAGAGGGAGAGAGATACAGAGGGAGAGAGTGTGTGTGTGTGTGTGAGAGAGAGAGGGAGAGACTGTGAGAGAAAGGGAGAGAGGGAGAGGGAGAGAGAGAGAGCAAGAGGAGAAAGAGAAAGGGAGAGAAAGAAAGAGAGAGAGAGAGAAAGAGGAAGGGAAAGAAAGAAGTAGAGAGAGAGGGAGGGAGAGAGTGTAAGAGAGAGAGTGAGAGAGGGAGGGAGAGAGATTTAGCGAGAGGGAGAAAGAGAGAAAGAGAAAGGGAGAGAAAGAGGGAGAGAGAGAGAGAGAGAAAAAGGGAGAGAAAAAGAAAGAGATTGATAGAAAGAGAGAAACAACTCATCCTTGGACCAAGATACTTTTTTCAGCAGGTGAAGCAAGTGGTCGGTTCTGCCCCCCACCCCCCTGCATCATTTGGAAGCGCTCCTGTCGAGCCAAGGCACCCCTTCCTTCCTGTGTTGTTCACATATATACCTACAACGGGCGCGCCAAGCGATATCAACCTTTTCCCTGCTCCCCACCTATCATTCCCACACAAAAAAAGGGGAATCAATTTATGAATTGGATCAGCCGCGATCCCAATGAATAAAAAAACCTCACTCGATCCCTTGCCTGTGTCTGCACAGGACGTGGATTTAAACATACTATTTTTTTTCCATTCTCCCCTTCAGAGGTCGACATATGGACATTGCAATCCAAGATTACATCAACCATGCATATGCATCATCCCAGACACAAAATAAAAAAACTTCGAGAGGTCTCCAGTATTTAAGCCTCCATTTAAACCTTTCCCCGTCCAGATAGATGGCGTTGGGCACCCCTTGTCTGGAACAGTGAGCAATCCCAACAGTTGTTGTCTCATTGCTCCCAATGTTTAAGAAGGAATTGCAGATGCTGGAAAATCGAAGGTAGACAAAAATGCTGGAGAAACTCAGCGGGTGCGGCAGCATCTATGGAGCGAAGGAGATAGGCAACGTTTCGGGCCGAAACGTCAAGGTTTGGCGATACGAACGCCAAGGTTTGATATTCAACTCGCAGAAAATCTGAGTGAAAAGGACAACAACACAGAGGATATTCAGAAAAACGACCCCACTCCTGAGATGTGAAGTTGCATCATTTTGCCTTTGGTCAGAGGGTGGTGAATCTGTGGAACTCCATTGCCACAGAGGTATAGTGGAGGCCAAGCCAATGGATATTTTTAAGGCAGAGATGGATAGATATATTCTTGACTAGTACGGGTGTCGGGGGTTATGGGGAGAAGGCAGGAGAATGAGGTTAGGAGATATGGATCAATAGACAATAGACAATAGGTGCAGGAGTAGGCCATTCGGCCCTTCGAGCCAGCACCGCCATTCAATGTGATCATGGCTGATCATCCCCAATCAGTACCTCCTGCCTTCTCCCCATATCCCCTGACTCCGCTATTTTTAAGAGCCCTATCTAGCTCTCTCTTGAAAGCATCCAGAGAACCTGTCTCCACCGTCCTCTGAGGCAGAGAATTCCACAGACTCACCACTCTCTGTGAGAAAAAGTGTTTCCTCGTCTCCGTTCTAAATGGCTTACTCCTTATTCTTAAAGATCAGCCATGAGTAAATGGCGGAGTAGACTTGATGGGCCGAATGGACTAATTCTGCTCCTATGCCTTATGAACTCATGAAAAAGGCAGTGAAAAAAGAAAGTAGTTCCCTCAAGACAATCTGGGATTAGTATGACATTGTAGGGAGAACCTCTTCTTATTAACATGGGTCCCGACTCAAAACGTCATCTGTCCATGTTCACCAGGGATGCTGCCTGACCTGCTGAGTTACTCCAGCACTTTGTGTTTTTTCTGTGTTATCCAACATCTGCACATCTTTGTTTTCACATCTTACCTTCTTACTAACTGTAATAAACAGTGACATTTAGGTGCTGGAAAGATCTCTTTACCCTGAGTGAAAGGACAATAACTATGACATATGGTTATTGGAGACACTCGACGGGTGAGGCAGCATCTATGGAGCGAAGGAATGGGTGACGTTTCGGGTCGAACGTCACCCATTCATTTTCTCCAGAGGCTTGTAGGATAATTGGCTTCAGTAAAATTATCCCTAGTGAGTAGGATAGTATTAGTGTACGTGGTGATCGCTGGTTGGCACGGTATCAGTGGGCCAAAGGGCCTGTTTCCCCACTGTATCTCTAAAGATGCTGCGTCACCTGCTGAGTAACTCCAGCACTTTGTGCCTACCTTTGGTATAAACCAGCTTCTGCAGTTCCTTGATCCTACCTGTATTCATGAAAATATTTTTTGTGTCTGGATAGAACGCAAAAAAAACTTGTCACTGCACCACGGTACGCATGACAATAATAAACTAAACTAAACATGTGGTACTGTTTTTAGAGATACAAGGCGGAAACAGGTCCTTTGGTCCGCGTCGACCAGCGATCCCCGAAACTGGAGCACCCGGAGAAAACCCACGCAGGAAGAACGTTCAAATTCCATACAGACAGCAGCAGTGGTCAGGATCGAACCCAGGTCTCCGGTGTTGCAAAGCAGCAACTCTACCGCTGCGCCACCGTGCCTCCCTTGGTGGATTAGCTTTCACACCACTGACGAAACTCTGAGAATCAGCTTTCTGAAGACATCTTTGCCGATCGTCATCGTGCCAATATAGCGTGACATATACATTAGTGCCAGACTGTGGCTTAATGAGGGGATGATTGAGTAGCTCATGCAGCGAAGTTGCCTCAATCAGAATGAACAAAATGGACAGCTAGGCTAAACATTAGCCCTGCGTGACGTTTCGGATTGAGACCCTTCGTCATTCTGAAGGGTCTCGACCCAAATCGTCACCTATTCAAAGAAACATAGATAATAGGTGCAGGAGTTGACCATTCGCCCTTCGAGCCAGCACCACCATCAATGTGATCATGGCTAATCATCCACAATCAGTACCCCATTCCTGCCTTCTCCCCATATACCTCGATTCCGCTAGCCCTATGAGCTCTATCCAACTCTCTTTTGAATGCATCAGTGAATTGGCCTTCCACCGCCTTCTGAGGCAGAGAATTCCACAATTCACAACTCTCTGGCAATAACGTTTTTCCCTCATCTCAGTTCTAACTGGCCTACCCCTCATTCTCAACTGTGGCCCCTGGTTCTGGACTCCCCAACATCGGGAACATGTTTCCTGCACATGGCTTGTCCAACCCCTTAATAATTTTCTATGTTTCTGTAAGATTCCCTCTCATCCTTCTAAATTCCTTCTATCCAGAGATGCTGCCTGTCCTGCTGAGTTATTCATGCATTTTATGTCTATTCTCCGGAGTAAACCAGCATCTGAAGTTCCTTCCTAATCATTAACCTTGTCTCAGAAACTGCTCTTCTGGATCAAATGTTCGCAGATTCTCAGCATGAGGATCTTTTTCCTCTCCTTTTGGGGAATGAGTACACTTTGATAAGGAACTGGCCACTGAAGTCAAACATGAGTTGAAGAAGAGTCTCAACCCGAAACGTCACCCATCCCTTCTCTCCAGAGAAGCTGCCTGTCCTGCTGAGTTACTCCAGCATTTTTTGTCTATCTTCGGGTTAAACCAGCATCTGCAGTTCCTTCCAACACGAGTTGCTTAATTTCAGTTAACTGATAATTCATAGATAGAGAGAAAAAGCTGGAGTAACTCAGCGGGACAAGCAGCATCTCTGGAGATAGGGAATGGGTGGCGTTTCGGGTCGAGACTCTTCTTCAGACTGGGGGTCTGAATGCTTTTTTGAGATTTTTTTTTATAAAGCGTGTTCTCTATACATTTTAAATAATTTTACTCCTTCAACTGGCATTATCTAGATCAATTCGCCAGTCATTCACCTCATTGAAATTTGTGGATCTTGTTGACTGAAACGTTTTCCCAAATTAGAAAAGAGAAATATCTTAAATACCTCATGAGTGGTCAGCAGGGCAGCACGGTGGTGCAGCAGTAGAGTTGCTGCCTTACAGCGCCAGAGACCCAGGTTCGATCCTCACTACGGGTGCTGTCTGTTCGGAGTTTGTACGTTCTCCCCGTGACTGCGTAAAATTGTAAATTGGCTCTACTGTGTAGGATAGTGTCAGTGTGCGGGGATCACTGGTCGGGGTGGACTCGATGGGCCGAATGGTACACTTTCAGCGCTACATCACTAAACTAAACGGGTCCACTGCGCCTCAAATGATGTTCAGAGAGATAATATGTTGCTCCACATTAAACTTTGTAAACAGTGAGCAACCTACCAAGAAAGTAATTTTGTGGATGAATTGGAAAATAGACGTTTGCAGATCGCATTAAGTTAAATTCAGAATGATTTCCAACCAACTTTTTTTTTAAATCACAATTTTCATCTTACAGTATTTGCCTCCATCTTAAGCAACGTAATTCCTGATTGTGATCAGAAGATGTTAACTTCATGCAACTGTTCTTACAAGGATGTGCCCTGACCGAACCCATCAGTGATCAATTACTATTAGTTTTTATTAGTTACTAGACCAAGTGGGACCCGTTGGGTCCCTGTCACAAGGGAGGCCTGGTCCCCCAACACAACCCGTTCCCCCAACGCAATATTCCAGCACTCACCCATAGCCGACAACTGCGCAGGGGCTGCTCATTTCGCCTTATTCAGCCTCCCTGATTTTTAAACTGAAAATAAATGCATTTGCACTTGCTAGCTAGCAGAACTCAGAGTACTTGGATAGCAACAATGTCGGGAGCTGGGTGGCGTTTCGGGTCACAGGGAATAAGCGAAAGAGTTGTTTTTTTCCAAGTTTTTAGAGATTTTTGAACATTTTCATAAATAACTCGAGAAATAAAGCAGGAATTTTTCAGATAAGATGATTTTGGACTCCACGGGATAAAACTCTAAAGGAACATGTAAATATTTTACCGTTAGAGCGTCTTTTCTTCGAGCAGATGTGATTACAAACACACAGACACACACACACACACACATCCAAGAACAGAGTTTTAGTAGTTATATGATATGTTATGTAGTTTAGTTTTGGTTTAGGTACAATTTCGGTTTATTATTGTCACGTCCACTGAGGTGCAGTGAAAAGCTTTACTTTGCATGCTATCCAAACAGATCAGATATGCCATAGGTTTATAAGTCATAGCAGAATTAGGCCATTTGGCCCATCGAGTCCACTCCGCCATTCAATCATGGCTGGTCGCTCTTTCCCCCTCAAACCCATTCTCCTGCCTTCTCCCCATAATCTTTGACAAGCTTTCTAATCATACATAGATACAATCGTCAAACTCAAGTGCAGTAGGTAGAGCAAAGGGGAAGGTAGAGGGTAGAATATAGTCGCCAGGACAACGGGCCTTCATGGTCAGGTTAATGACTCTGCTCCAAACCTGGCGACTCTTGTATATTGTCTCAGTTTACTATTCCTGCACACTTGTATTTCATCTAAGATTGTACTTACCGAACTGTATGCAAAAAATAATTTTCCTGTACCTCGGTACATGCGACAATAAAGTATCACTGGACCTATTGAATATGGGCAGTTGTTAAAGACTGACAGAATTGTTCACATTTACCAAAATGATTATATTACTGTTGAAATGCAATGATACCTGTTGCAATGGGCCCAGTGTAATATCGAATTACTGACTGATTAATCGGATACTAGAGGGCATGGCTTTAAGGTGAGAGGGGCAAAAGTTAAAGGAGATGTGCGGTTTTACACAGAGAGTGGTGGGTGCCCGGAATGTGCAGTTGGGGGGTGAAGGTGGAAATGATAGTGGCGTTTAAGAGAGCCTTTTGGATAGGCTCTGGTGTAAACCAGCATCGAAGATAGTGGACACAAAAAGCTGGAGTAACTCAGCGGGACGGGGAGCGTCACTGGAGAGAAGGAATGGGTGACGTTTCGGGTCGAGACTCTTCTTCAGCCCAGCATCTCCAGTTCCTTCCTACACACTTTTGGATAGATTCAAGATTCAAGTGAGTTTATTGTCACGTGTCCCTGATAGGACAATGAAATTCTTGCTTTGCTTCAGCACAACAGAACATAGTAGGCATTGACTACAAAACAGATCAGTGTGTCCATATACCATTATATAAATATATACACACATGAATAAATAAACTGATAAAGTGCAAATAACAGATAATGGGCTATTAATGTTCAGAGTTTTGTCCGAGCTACGTTTAATAGCCTGATGGCTGTGGGGAAGTAGCTATTCCTGAACCTGGTCGTTGCAGTCTTCAGGCTCCTGTACCTTCCACCTGAAGGTAGCAGGGAGATGAGTGTGTGAAGGCAGATGGATACAGATTATGTGCAGGCTAATAAAGAGTTAGTCTTGGCATCATGTTTGGCATCTACCTTGTGGGCCGAAGGGCCTGTGCCTATGCTCCACTCATTAATGTTCTATGAAATCTATTCAAGACTGACGACCTTTATAAAAATATGTGTGTTTTATTATGTTATGCTTGTGTTTATAAAATAAAATAGAGTCCAGTGTAAAATAAGTGGATGCAAGGAATCTGACTGGCCTCCTTAGAGTCATAGACTCAGACAGGCTCTTTGGCCCAACTTGCCCACACCGACCAACACGTCCCACCTGCCTGCATTTGGCCCGTATCCCTCTAAACCTGTCCTATCCATGTACCTGTTTAAATGTCTCCTAAATGTTACGATAATACCTGCCTCAACTACCTCCTCCGCCAGCTCGTTCCATACACCCAACGCCCTTTGTGTGAAAAGGTTATCACTCAGGTTCCTATTAAATCTCTCCCCCCTCACCTTAAACCTATGTCCGTCCGCTGTTTCTCGATTCCCCTACTCTGGGCAAGAGACTCTGTGCGTCTACCTGATCTAGTCCTCATGACTCAGTATGTTAGCTTAGTTTAGTTTAGAGATACAGTGCGGAAACAGACCCTACGGCCCACCGAGTCCGCGCCGACCAGCGATCCCCGCACATTAACACTACCCTACACCCACTGGGGACAATTTACATTTATATCAAGGCAATTAACCTGAAAACCTGCACGTCTTTGGAGTGTGGGAGGAAACCGGAGATCTCAGAGAAAACCCACGCAGGTCACGGGGAGAACGTACAAACTGCGGACCGACAAGCACCCGTAGTCGCGATCTCTGGCGCTGCAAGCGCTGTAAGGCAGCAACTCTAACGCTGAGCCACCGTGCCGTCCTATTTGCTCATATTGAAATGCGCCCTTCTTGTTTGAGTTCGTTTGCCAAAGTGTTTTGTGGCAGTCACACATCATTAACCTGATCAAATTTGACACAAAGTGTCATGGTTGTTAGATTAGGGAGTCACATCAGGTGCTGTGTGATCCTCTTTAGCTGTGCCAGAAGCTAACTGTTATCCATCCTTTGTGTAGCTCTCACAGATAGGGAAAACATATTAACAGAGTCTGTGGCCCAGATGGGCTACCTCCCGACATTGTGGCTCACAGTATCAATATCTCACATGCATTTGTTCATTGTAAGGCACTATGATGAATGCTAGGCAGCATCATTACCACAACTATGACAGCAACATAAGTTCAATTTCTCAGTGTAGGAAGGAACTGCAGATGCTAGTTTACACTGAAGATAGACACAAAATGCTAGAGTAACTTCTAATAAATAAAAAATTAAAATAAAAAAAAATAAAAAATTACTCTAAAAGTAAAAAGTCTAAAATCACCGATCAGTCCTGAAAGCAAAACACTTCCTCAGACAGGAGGAGGTCTGAAGAAGGGTCTCGACCTGAAACTTCACCCATTCATTCTCTCCAGAGATGTTTGCCTGTCCTGCTGAGTTACTCCCATTTTATAGTGTTTTGCTTTCAGGACTGATCGGTGATTTTAGACTTTTTACTTTTAGAGTAATTTTTTTAAATTTTTTTTTAAAATTTTTTATTTATTAGAAGTACATTACATTACAACCACATACATTAGTACTCATCACATATATCTTCTTACAATTAATGTACTCCGTTTGTTTTTTACACTAATAAAGGGAAAGGATGAGATTGAGAGAAAGAAGAAAGTGAAGGAAAAGGTGAAAGTGTAAAAAACGTGACAACAAGAAAGAACGAAGACCCTATCAGAACAAAATTAAAAACAAAAGAAAAAGAGTTAAGAAATAGACCCTAGAAAAGAAGAAGAAAGAGAAAGAGGGAAAAGAGAAAAACAAATAGTTTTTGTAAGCATTATGCAAATGGGACATAACAACTCTCCAACTTTCATCCCCCCTTACCTGACCTCAATTTTTTTTTTTAAGGTACTTTTGCACCCTATATTTGTAATAATTCTATAAATGCAGACCACGTCAGGTGGAAGTGATCTGGTTTACCTGCCAGGAGGAGTCTTATCTCTTCTAGGTGTAATGTTTTGAACATATTTGAAATCCACATGTTTATAGTTGGTATTGGAGCCTTTTTCCAAAATGTTAGGATTAGCTTTTTTCCAGTTATTAACCCATAGTCTATTAGTTTCTTTTGGAACACATTTAGTTCTGGACCATCTTCCGTTATTCCGAAGATAATCCATTCTGGTTTGGGTATCAGTTTTATTTTAAATAATTTTGTAAAGATTTCAAAAATTTCAATCCAAAATTTTTGAATTTTTGTACAGAAAACAAATGAGTGCGCTATAGTAGCTTCTTGAGATTGACATTTATCACAAATGGATGATACATTTGGGAAAATTTTATGGATTTTAGTTTTGGAATAATATAATCTATGTAAAATTTTAAATTGTATTAAAGTGTGTCTTACATTAATCGAACATTTATGCACGTTTAATAAATGTTCATTCCACCTTTCCTTTGAAATTTTAATAGCTAATTCTTGTTCCCAGTCTCTTCTGATACCCTCCATAGATGGTATTTCTACATTTAAGATAATATTATACAAATATGATATTAAGTTTGTTGAATCAGCTTTTATCTGCATTGCATCATCCAATACATCTGCTGGGCTATTATAATGATCTTTTGTATATTTTTTCAAATAGTCGCATATTTGAAAATATTTAAAATATTGATTATTTCCGAGTTTATATTTTATTTGTAATAGTTGAAATGAAAGTAATTTTCCAGTTTCATACAGGTCACCGAACGTTTTAATTCCTAGTCTATCCCAGTGTGTGAAAGATTTATCTATGATAGAGGGATTAAACGAAGGATTATTAACTATGGGAGATAAAAGTGATAAATTTCTTCATTTTAAATTTTGTTTTATTTGTTTCCAAATTCTGATTGTGCTATGTATAATTGGGTTCTTATTATAATTTATGTTATTCAGTTTCATTGGTGAGAGGAGGATCGCTCCAATGTTTCCAGAGGAGCAATCCTCTCTCTCCATTACAATCCAGTCCACTTGCTGGGCAGAGTTATCCATCAGTTGAATCATATTTTTAATATTTACTGACCAATAATAATACATGAAATTAGGTAGTGCTAAGCCCCCTAATACTTTAGGTTTGTTCAGGTGAGTTTTTTGTATTCTATGTGATTTATAGTCCCATATAAAATTAGTGATATCTGAGTCCAATTTTTTTTTAAACTTCTTTGGTAGGTATATAGGAATCGATTGAAATAGGTATAACATTTGTGGTAGAAAGATCATTTTTATTGCATTTATTCGGCCTATTAAAGACATCGGGAGCGTTTTCCAAAATTTAATTAGTGTGTTTAATTTATTAAGTAGAGGATCAAAATTTGCTTTAAACATACCTTGATATGTTCTAGTAATTTCGATTCCGAAGTATTTAAATTTTTCTGTAGCTATTTTAAAAGGGAATTTTAAAAGATGTGTTGAGTCTTTCGGTTTTATTGACATAATTTCACTTTTATTCCAATTTATTCTGTATCCAGAAAAAGATCCAAAGTCTTCAATTCAATTAAATAGCCCTGTCCCACGGTACGAGTTCATTCCAAGAGCTCTCCCGAGTTTAAAAAAAATCAAACTCGTGGCAAGCACGGAGAATGAACGTAGCGGGTACGTCGGAGCTCGGGGACATAGAAACATAGAAACATAGAAAATAGGTGCAGGAGTGGGCCATTCGGCCCTTCGAGCCTGCACCGCCATTTGATATGATCATGGCTGATCATCCAACTCAGTATCCCATCCCTGCCTTCTCTCCATACCCCCTGATCCCTTTAGCCACAAGGGCCACATCTAACTCCCTCTTAAATATAGCCAATGAACTGGCCTCAACTACCTTCTGTGGCAGAGAATTCCACAGATTCACCACTCTCTGTGTAAAAAATGATTTCCTCATCTCGGTCCTCAAAGTCTTCCCTCTTATCTTTAAACTGTGACCCCTAGTTCTGGACTTCCCGAACATCGGGAATAATCTTCCTGCATCTAGCCTGTCCAACCCCTTAAGAATTTTGTACGTTTCTATAAGATCCCCCCTCAGTCTTCTGAATTCCAACGTGTACAAGCCGAGTCTATCCAGTCTTTCCTCATATGAAAGTTCTGCCATCCCAGGAATCAGTCTGGTGAACCTTCTCTGTACTCCCTCTATGGCAAGAATGTCTTTCCTCAGATTAGTGACGTCTCTTAGCGGCTCGTAACGCTAATGGCAGGTACTCGGGAAGACTCGCTAACGGCAGGTAAGCTCGGGAAGACTCGTGAATGTTTTTCAACATGATGAAAAATGTCCACGAGTATTTCTCCGAGTTCGAATCAGGGCAAACTCGGGAGAACTCTTGGAATGAACTCGTACCGTGGGACAGGGGTTTTACAGTGTGGAAACAGGCCCTTCGGCCCACCGAGTCCAGTGATCACCCCGTACACTGCCACTATCCTACTTACGGGGGACAATTTTACAATTACGGAAGCCAATTAACCTACAAACCTGCATGCCTTTGGTGCGTGGGAGGAAACCGGAGCACCCGGAGAAAACTCACGCAGGTCACGAGGAGAAAGAACAAACTCCGTACAGACAGCACCCGTGGTCAGGATCGAACCTGGGTTTCTGGCGCTGTAAGACAGCAACTCTTCCGCCCCCTAAAATGTATATGAAAAGTTTTTTCTTCTATTATAATATGTTACTCTACATTGTAATATGTTTGCTTCTAATAAAAATTTATATCACAAAAATGACTTAAGTGACTTAGTGTATCGAGTAAGGGTGCACTGACCTACTTACTACAGTCAGCTGACTAATGGAATTTAATCTTCAAATAAATAAAGTGCGATGTTGAAAGGACAAAGCTCTGAGTAAGGATGGGAAACATTCCCCGACTCTTGGTGATGTAAGAAATTCCAAATGCAGGCTTACAAATGAAGCCATGAAGTGCTTGCATAACACAGCAGATTAAAATGTTTTCTTTTGCTTTTCCTGTTGTAGAAACATGGAAACATAGAAAATAAGCGCAGGAGAAGGCCATTCGGCCCTTCAATATGATTAAGGCTGATCACCCAAAATCAGTACCCTGTTCCTGCTTTTTCCCCCATATCCCTTGATTCTGTTGGCCCTCAGAGCTAAATCTGAATCATAATACCCATTATATTTCCTTACAGCACAGAAGAGACCTTTCAGCTCATCATGTATGTCTTGTAACTCAAAGCAATTCATTAAACCGATTCCTCCACTTATGTCAAAAGTCCACCAAATCCCCACCAGCCTACAGTGGCGTAGCTGGTAGAGCCACTGCCTCACAGCGTCAGAGATGCCAGTTTGATTCTGACCTCAGGTACTGTCAGTGTGGAGTTTGCACGTCCTCCTTGCGACCGCGTGGGCTTCCTCTCACATCCGAGCGGGCTTGTGGGTTAATTGGCCTGTGTAAAATTGTCCCTAGTGTGCGGAGGGAGAGGATGAGAAAGTGAGATAACCTAGAACTGGTGTGAATGGGGATCGCTGGTCGGTGCAGACTCGTTGGGCCAAAGGGCCTGTGTCCGCGCTGTATCTCTAAACTAAACTAAAGAGGGAAAAATAAGCATCTCTTTTATGCTTTTTATATACTGCAGGTTTGTAGGTTAATTGGCTTCGGTAAAAATCGTAAATTGTCCCCCAGTGTGTGTAGGGTGGGGTTAGTGCGCGGGGATCGCTGGTCGCTGCGGGCTCGGAGGGCCGAAGGGCCCGTTTCCGCGCCGTAGCTCAAAAAAAAAAAGAAGTTCTTTGATGCACACTGGAACTGCTTTTGTCTAATCGATGCTTTGACAGGGAGCAGATAGACTTCAGGCTTCGCCTCACAATGCACTTTTCAAAAATCTTTCAATGGCACTGTGTCTGAGACCTGACTGCTAGTTAGCCCAGCGTCCAAAATACAGATGATTGGCACTATCTGTTGCAGGCAATGAACTCCACTTGAACATCCTGCTGCTGCTGCTGTGTGTAAAACTGTTCAGCTGTGACCTCTCCATCTGTTACAGCTAATCTGAAAGTCATTCCTGCCTGTATCCCCATTCATGCTAAACAAAATGCACAGATGATTAACCCTTGTATGTAAAGATACCAGTCTGTCAACAATTTAAACCCTGCTGCGGGCAAACGCAAGGAAAGGATGCTCATTAATCCGGGAGCCTCTTGCACTAAGATACTTTGTACATTCTATTTTTGCTTTAAGGTGACGCATTTTATTCTTTGATTCAACTCCACAGAAGGGGAGTTCGCCCAAAACAGACACAAAACGCTGGAGCAATTCAGCGCGACAGGCAGCATCCCTGGAGAGAAGGAATGGGTGACGTTTCGGGTCGAGACCCTTCTGCAGACCGAGAGGCAGGGGAGAGGGAGACACAGAGGTATGGAATGGTAAGGTGTGAAAACGAGAGATCAAAGGGGACAAAGGTCAAGGAAAATGTAGAATAAGGGCGTCACGGTGGCGCAGTGGTAGAGTTGCTGCCTCACAGCGCCAGAGACCCGGGTTCGATCCTGTCTACGGGTGCTGTCTGCACAGAGTTTATACGTTCTCCCCGTGACCTGCGTGGGTTTCCTCCGAGATCATCAGTTTCCTTCCACACTCCAAAGACGTACAGGTTTGTAGGTCAATTGGCTCGGTGTAAGTGTAAATTGTCCCGAGTGTGTGTGGGATAGTGACAGTGTGCGGGGATCGCTGGTCGGTGCAGAGCCGGTGGGCCGAAGGGCCTGTTTCCGCTCTGTATCTCTAAACTAAATAGATCATAATTAGCTAGGGGAAGGTGACAACGAAGCATACAAAGATAAAATTTAATGAGGTGGACAGTCAGACTGGTCGGAGAACTAGGATGGGGGAAGGGGTGGGGAGAGACGAAGACCAATTTGATATTGATTAAAATTAATATCACATTTCAGTCATTGAATTTAACTTCTAATTGGGTTGGTGCATAATCTGGAATCTTTCCAAATTATTCAAAAATAATAAAATACATTCCTGTCTGATTAAACATAATGATAAATGTGTTATACATGCTCCCTGATCAGAAAAGCAAGACCTATTTATCTCATGAATGACTTAAATAGAAAAGACTATTTAATGTTAAGGGGCTGTCCCACTTGGGCAACCTAATTGCCGAGTTTAGAAGAGTTTGAAAAAATGTTGAAGACTTCCTTCGACTATGTTAAAGACCAGCTTCGACTAGCTACGACTAGCTTCGACTAACTTCAGGAAAATTGGACACCGAATAGTGGAGAGTTAAGACGACCTCCCTTCGACTATGATGAAGACTATCTACGACTACCCTCGACTACCTTCGACTACCCACAATTACCTACGACTAACATGCCGACCTACTACGACCTACTACGACTAAACCTACGAGTAAAAAAGTATCGATTTTTTCCATGGCGATCTTTTTTTACTCGCAGGCATTTTTTTAACATATTGAAAAAACCGCCGTGACCTAGCTGAGGCCTTGAGTACGCGGAGACCACTCTCGAGCATGAAGGAGAGTTACGAAGACCTCCTACGACCTCGTGTCGAACCCGCTGCGAGTATGAGTCGAGGGCAAACTCGCCAGAACTCGAGGATTAGGTTGCCCAAGTGGGACAGCCCCTTTATCCACACAAGGCTCTGAGGCAGTATCAAGTATCATGTACAATGGTAATTTCAACCAATTATCCGCTCTCTCTCTCTCTCTCTCTCAGTTTGGTTAACGTGTTAAAATATCCTGAACAAATAAACACCTTTGCTCCTCAAGGTTTTGTTGTGATTCTAATTCAGTGTCTCCTTTGATTCTGACAGCAGTGACCCAACCCTCTGCTATTTTAAACCTTACAGTTGAACATACACACAAAATGTCATCATTTCTTTATCAGCATTTTTGGGCGACACGGTGGCGCAGCGGTAGAGTTGCTGCCTCACAGCGCTGCAGACCCGGGTTTGATCCTGACTACGGGTGCAGTCTGACGGAGTTTGTACCTTCTCTCCGTGACCTGCGCAGGTTTTCTCCGGGTGCTCTGGTTTCCTCCCACACTCCAAAAGACGTGCAGACTTGTAGGTTAATTGGTCTTCGGTAAAATTGTAAACTGTCCGCAGTGTGTAGGATAGTATTATGGGCCTGTCCCACTTACGCAACTTTTTTGGCGACTGCCTTTTGAGAAAAAGTTGCGTAAGTGGGACAGGCCCATAGGACGACATGTTGAAAATCCAGCAGCGACCAGAACAAGGTACGACTCTTTGGACGACTACTCACCACCATACAGGCTTCACCCCGCGACATGTCCTCAGTCGCCCAAAGAGTCATAGCGCCTTTCTGGTCACCGCTGGATTTTCAACTTGTTGAAGATTTCCGCCGACCTGCAACGACCTATGACGGCTGCTGGCAGTCGCCGAAAAAGTTGCGTAAGTGGGACAGGCCCATAACTCTTCGAGGTGTTCGCTGATTCTCCAATGTCTAAAAGTAAAGGACTATACTTTATATTTTCAAGTTCGGTGAAGCTGGAAAACGCACAGACATGAACCAAAGTACTACTACAATAGTCTCAGAGAGTGGAAGTGAATCAAAACACCTTTCATTAAACACCGTCAAAAACGATTGAAAAATACATTTCGGCCCACTGAATCAACTCCGACCAGCGATCGATCCCCATACAATAACACCATCCTACACAATAGGAACAATTTACAATCTTTATCGAAGCCAATTAACCTACAAACCTGTACGTCTTTGGAGTGTGGGAGGAAACAGGAGCACCCGGGGAAAACCCACGCAGGTCATGGGGAGAAGGTGTAAACTCCGTACAGACAGCACCCGTAGTCAGGATCAAACCCAGGTCTTGATGCTGTAAAGCCCCTGTCCCACTGTACGAGGTCATTCAAGAGTTCTTCCGAGTTTTCCCCTGACTCGAACTCGGAGAATGTCCGTAGCGGGTCCGTAGGAGTTTGTGGATGTCTCGTAGCGGCTCGTATGAATAAAAAGTAACAATTTTTTTCATCACGAGTATTTTTTTACTCGTGGACATTTTTTTACCGGGGTGAAAAAACCTCACGAGTTTACCAGATGTCCCGAGTACCTACCGTTAGCATTACGAGCCGCTACGCGACATCCACAAACTCCTACAGACCAGCTGCAGACATTCTCCGAGTTCGAATCAGGGGAAAGCTCGGGAGAACTCTTGAATTAGCTCGTACAGTGGGACAGGGGCTTTAGGCAGGAACTCTACTGCTGCGCCAACGTGC
Organism: Malacoraja senta; assembly: GCA_038087875.1. Taxonomy (NCBI): domain Eukaryota; kingdom Metazoa; phylum Chordata; class Chondrichthyes; order Rajiformes; family Rajidae; genus Malacoraja; species Malacoraja senta. Next base: position 4,468,041 of record CM075979.1, read on the forward strand.
TGCCCTTTTAATTATCTTGGAAAAGAAGTAGCATTCCTTGAGAAAGGATTTTAAATTGTGTTCTATCTACTGTGTAGAATTAGAATGAGTCTTTACTCTTTCCAAAGAACTAAGATCCTTACCATGTGATAGCCACTGTTTACAGACGAAAGATACTTAAATTACTTTGTTTTTACATGGAATCGCGCTGCCGGAACCTGATTCAAGCTACAGGGGATAATTGCTGGTTGACTTTCAGTATCCAGGGAGGCCACACACATTCACCAACTCTGGAAGTTTTAATTGTACATGGGTTAGGAGTAAGCCCCTGAAATTCAAAGTACTCTTCTCCCAACTTTAAGAGTAAAGTTATGATGCAAAGTTGGGAGAAGGGCAGCGACAGCTGATCGCTAAGTCATCCTTCCCAAGTTTATATCAGCTCGTGAAATAAATGCTGCATTTCCTTTACACAATGAATATCCTTCAAGCAAGCAAAATGAATTCCCCAATATTTGCAAATCAAATCTCTTCTCATTATCTAAGCATCTGTTCACCCCTCCACTGAATACAATGGTTTAAGAGATCTATTGGTATTTAGACTTTGGAGACACAGTGCAGAAACAGACTCTTTATGAATAAAATATTATTATTATTGTTGCAGTTTTGTTTGTCTTTTGAGTATGCGTGTATATATATATATATATATAGGTATGTTGTGTATGTGTATATATACACTTTGAGCTTTTCTTTTCTCTCTCGTTTGTTGTATCGTACTATGTTTACACATTCTGTTGTGCTGCAGCAAGTAAGAATTTCATTGTTCTATCTGGGACATATGACAATAAAACACTCTTGAAGAGTCTCTTGACTCTTTGCCGCTCCGGGTCTGCGCCTACCAGCGATCACCTCACATACACTAACACTATCCCACACACCAGGGTCAGTTTATCAATGAACCTACAAACTTGCACATCTTTTACCGGGGATACGTCCGTGCCCGGGTGCGGTTAGAAAGGGAATACGCCCTGTCCACGGGCACCCTGGGGGATTTCGGGGACCGCTGGGCACCGCGGGGGGTTGAATGCATCCTCGACAAGGAGTGTAATATAGTTATATAATAGTTTATTGTTTGTCGTGTATTTATGGTGGTGGGTTCTGTTTTGGTTTTTACTGTGCTGTATATATTATTTTAATATTTGAATAAATATTTTTGATTAAAAAAATTAAAAAAATAAAAATAAAAAAAAACTTGCACATCTTTGGAGTGTTGGAGGAACCGATGCACCCGGAGAAAACCCACGCGGTCACAGGGGAAAACGTACAAACTCAGTAGAGACAGCACCCGTGGTCCGGATGGAACTTGGGTCTCTGGAGCTGAAGGGCAGCAACTCTACCGCTACGCTACTGTGCCACCCCTTTTTAGGGGATAATATCATTCACATTGAGTCAGAGGTCATTGAGTCAATGGGTCTTACAGCAGGGGAACAGGACCTTCAGCCCCTCTTGTCCATGCCGGCCTCATCAACGTCTGGTCCAATTGTAACCTAACATCCCAACTTGAATGGTGGAGTAGACTTGATGGGCTGAAAGGCCTAATTCTGCTCCTATAACGTATGAACTTAAAAATGCAGGGTTTTGACCCAATACATCGACAACTTTCCTCCCACTGATACTCCTCAACCTGTTGAGTTCCACCAGATAATAATTAATTACTCGAGATTCCAGCACCTTGCACCAAACTAATTCAAACCGTCACAAATCTGAGACCAACAAGCTCAGTCTAAAATTTTATTATAGAAATAATGGTCATAGAATTATACAACATGGAAACAGACCCATCGGCCCAATTGCCCATACTGTCCCATCTACACCTGTCCCACCTGACTGCATTTGGTCCATATCCCTCCAAACCTATCCAATCCATGTACCTGTCTAAATGTTTCTTAAACGCTGCAATGGTACCTGCCTCAACTACCTCCTCCGGCAGCTCGATCCATACACCCACCACCCTTTGTGTGAAAAAGTTACCCCTCAGGTTCCTATTAAATCTACCCCCCCCCCCCTCACCTGAAACCTATATCCTCTGGTCCTTATTGTAAACCATTTATCCATAAGGAAATAAGGAAACCTATATCCTCTGGTCCTTATTGCATCTCCATTTAACCCCCCGTCCTATGGCTCCTCTTCGCACAGTCACTGCACCATTATCTGCTCCAGGTAAATCAGAAGTCGGAAGTTAGATCAAGAGTCAAGTCAAGTGTGTTTTGTCATATGTCCCGGACGGGACAATGGAATTCTTACTTGCTGCAACACAACAGAATATGTGAATATGTAAACATTGTATATAACATGGGGAAAAAAAGAAAAAGTTCAATAAATAACAAATAAAGTGCAAATAACAAATAATAATATAGTCTTTTGCAGTTCAGAGCTTATTCGTTGTGTTTAATAGCCTGATGGCTGTGGGGAAGTAGCTGTTCCTGAACCTGGACGTTACAGTTTTCAGGCTCCTGGAGCTTCTTCCTGATGGCAATGGTGAGATGAGTGTGTGGCCAGGATGGTGTGGGTCCTTGATGATTTAAGCTGCCTTTTTGAGGCAGCGACTGCGATAGATCCCTTCGACGGTGGGGAGAGATTTGTACCGACTTGTGACGTCAGTCGTACAACATAAAGTGACATTAAACGGGGCCACCAAGCTCAGTTTTTGTTTATTGTCGCGTGTACCGAGGTACAGTGAAAAACTTTTGTTGCGTGCTAACCAGTCAGCAGAAAGACAATACGCGATTACAGTCGAGCCATTCGCAGTGTATCGTTACATGATGAGAGAATAACGTTTGGTGCAAGGTAAAGCCAGCAAAGTCCGATCAAGGATAGTCCAAGGAGGGTCACCAAAGAGGTAGATAGTAGTTCAGCACTGTTCGCTGGTTGTGGTATTGAATTATTCTGCTTCTGTTGAATAATTTATAATGCAAGGTTATTCAGTGCAAGGTCTTCTTTCCTTGTGCTCACAGCTCACTATGCCACTGTTCCCCATTATCTCTCCTGTACACAGGCTATGGTAATAAAGACTTTCTGCCAAAGTTACTAACAAAGCTCTCATCTATGCGGGTTACTGGCTGTATAAACAGCTCGGACAAAAAAGCATTTATTAGCATTAAAATAGTGTGTTATTTAACAAATCAGCCTTTCCACATCACTAGATAAGGCAATGTTACAGTAAACCCTCCCCCCTCACCCTTTGGGGTGATGTGTAGGAAGGAACTGCAGATGCTGGTTTAAACCGAAGATAGACGCAAAAAGCTGGAGTAACTCAGCGGGACAGGCAGCGTCTCTGGAGAGAAGGAATGGGTGACGTTTCGGGTCGAGACCCTTCTTCACACACCATGGTTCGTGAGCATTTCTTGCACAATGTTGCTTGCTTAATACATTTTACAGCTTTGCCTGTAACATGCTGTTCGAGTGAGCTGCTGACACAAATAAAATTGTCGGTCAATTATTTCTCAATATCCGTTGAAGATGTCTCCGATAACGAAGAACAAAGTATTCTCAAAACCAGAAGGCACGGCGGCGCAGCTGGAGACCCGGGTTGAATCCTGACCTTGGGCGCTGTCATTGTGGAGTTTGCACGGTTACCCTGTGACCACGTGGGTTTCCTCCGGGTGCTCGTTTCCCTCCCACATCCCAAAGACGTGCGGGTTTGTAGGTAAATTTACCTCTGTAAATTGCCCCTTGCGTGTAGGGAGTGGATGAGAAAGTGGGATAAGTGTGAAATCTTGATCAATGGTCCGCATAGACTCGGTGGAGAGGGGGTGTGGGGGGGGGGCGAAGGGCCTGTTTCCATGCTGTCCTCTCTCTGAATTAAACTATCTGTGGAATTCTCTGCCTCAGAGGGCGGTGGAGGCAGGTTCTCTGGATGCTTTCAAGAGAGAGCTAGATAGGGCTCTTAAAGATAGTGGAGTCAGGGGATATGGGGAGAAGGCAGGAACGGGGTACTGATTGGGGATGATCAGCCATGATCACATTGAATGGCCTACTCCTGTACCTATTGTCTATTGTCTATTGTCTATCAGGTGCAATAATCTATGCAACACACACAAGAAATCTTGACGTTAATGGACTCTGCTTAGAACAGGAAGAGAAAAGCAGTGATTCATTCAGGACAACATTGGACTGTTGGCGTTTTCTGCTTTTTTTCAAAACTGCGGCAAACCGCGGGTGTGCGGCGCGGACTTACCATCGCGGAGACTGGGATCTTTTGCCGAGGATCGCCAGTGTTGGAGGCTCCGACCGTGGGGCCTGTGGACTTTAACACCGTGAAGCCTGCGGTCTCCGGTAAGAAGCGGCCGACTCGGGAGCTCCAAGCCGCCGCGGAGAGTTTGGATCATGCCCGAAGCCGGAGTTTCGATCATCCCGACGAGAGGGCTTGAACTGCGGGCCGTCGGCAGCGGCCCCGTTCAAAGGCCCCGGCCACAGGGTGAACAAAGGAGGAAGATGAATGAACCTTATTGCCTTCCATCACAGTGAGGAATGTTGATTCCACTGTGGTGGATGTTTATGTTAAACTTTATTTTATGTGCTGTGTGTATTTTTGCTTTTCACTTAGTATGTCTGTATGGGAACTCATATTTAACTGCACCTTAATTGGTACACGTGACTATTACATTGAATATTGAATCTTGAAAAGTGTGGCAACTGCACATTTGTGGGTTGTGCAAAAGAATGTTACTGTACTTGACAATGAAGAACCATTGAAGGATTATATGTAGAGGACGGAACTGCAGATGCTGGTTTAAACCGTAGGTAGACACAAAATGCTGGAGTAACTCAGCGGGACAGACAGCATCTCCGGGGGAAATGGATAGGTGACGTCAGACTCTGAAGAAGGGTCTCGTTGCGAAATGTCATATATTCCTTTTCTCCGGAGATGCTGTCTGACCAGCTGAGTTACTCCAGCTTCTTGTGTCTATCATCCATTGAAGGTTTATGGGATATCAGTGGTTCTGACCTTTTAATATCTATGCCAAAACCAAGTAAATCATCAAATTCACAAATCGCGTGACCCTTGGTATCTCAATAAAATCACATGTTGGAAATTCCATTCATCCTCAAGTCAGTCTCTCTTCCCATGTATAAGCCTGTCTTGCCAAGACCACCACCAAATGAAAAGATAAGCGAAAGGCCCAGATAGAGTGGAAGTGGAGGGGATGTTTCCACTAGTGGGAGAATCTAGGACGAGAGGCCACAGCCTCAGAAAGAAAGGACCTACCTTTAGAATGGAGAGGAGGAATCTTGTTAGTCAGAGGGTGGTGAATCTGTGGAATTCATTGCCACAGACGGCTGTGGAGGCCAAGTCAATGGATATTTTTTACCAATGGTGGAGGTTGACAGTTTTTTGATTAGTACGGATGTCAGGGGTTATGGGGAGGAGGCAGGAGAATGAGGGAAAGATAGATCAGCCATGATTGAATGGCGGAGTAGACTTGATGGGCAGAATGCTCCTAATTCTGCTCCTAGAACTTACAAACGTATAATGAACCAAACTCTGCTTACCTGATACTCGTGGTTCTGCAGGTGACTGACACCAGGCATCTTGGACTTCCCTATGTATCACAATGTGGTGGCTTAGTCGTCCTGGAGGTCAGATGCAGCGCTTTAACGTCACTGTTGGACTCACCATTGAGCATAGGTGATGGGGCACCAAGTGTAGTTAATATCCCTCCCTCAGCCTTTGGTCTCAGACATCGATATACCAACGACAACTCTATTCACCGGTGGAGAAAGGCAAGATCTGTGGGAAGGAACTGGTATATACCGAAGATAGACACAAAATGCTGGAATAACTCAGTGGGACAGGCAGCATCTCTGGAGAAAAAGAATAGGTGATGTTTCGGGTCGGAACCCTTCTTCAGACGTTATTTTACCCCATTTTTAATATTTTCACTTATTTACGTATTTTAAAGTGTTTTAACTTCATTATTTATTGAGACACGAGGAACTGCATCTGCTGGTTTAAAAAAAAAAGACACAGGCATTTAGTTTTGATATACTGCGTGGAAACAGGCCCTTCGGCCCGCATAGTCCAAGAATGAATGAATGAATAAGTTTATTGGCCAAGTATTCACATACAAGGAATTTGCCTTGGTGCTCCACCCACAAGTGACAACATGACATACAGTGACAGTTAGGAATGACACATAAAACATTAAACATTAATAATAAAACATTATTGATTAAACATGTGAATTAAATAAAATACCAGAGCAAAAGGAGGCTACAGATTTTTGGCTGTTGAGTAGAGCTACTACTCGTGGAGAAAAAAGCTATTTTTATGTCTGGCTGTGGCAGCTTTGACAGTCCGGAGTCGCCTGCCAGAGGGAAGTGATTCAAAGAGTTTGTGGCCAGGGTGAGAGGGGTCTGAGATGATCTTACCCGCTCGCTTCCTGGCCCTTGCAGTGTACAGTTCGTTAATGGAGGGAAGGTTGCAGCCAATGACCTTCTCTGCTGATCGGACAATTCGCTGCAGCCTCAGGATGTCGTGCTTGGTGGCTGAGCCAAACCAGACCATGATGGAGAAGGTGAGGACAGACTCTACGATGGCCGTGTAGAATTGGACTACCATTGCCTGTGGCAGATTGTGCTTCCTCAGCTGCCGTAGGAAGTACATCCTCTGTTGTGCCTTTTTGACTGTGGAGTCGATGGTGGCCCCCCATTTAAGGCCCCTGGAGATGATGGTTCCCAGGAACTTAAAACACTCCACAGATGTGACTGTGGTGTTGATAATGGTAAGTGGGGTGAGGGGAGGGGGAGCTCTCCTAAAGTCTACTATCAATTCCACTGTCTTGAGAGCATTGAGCTCCAGGTTGTTGCGATGGCACCAGGATGCCAGCTGTGACACTTCCTGTCTGTAGGCAGATTCCTCCCCATCTTGGATCAGTCCAATCAGGGTTGTGTCGTCCGCAAACTTGAGAAGCTTGACAGAGGCGTGGGTGGAGATGCAGTCGTTGAGGTAGAGAGAGTAGAGGAGAGGAGAGAGTACGCAGCCTTGGGATCATCAGCGATCACCCGTACTCTACATCTATCCTATCCCAGTCTATATCCAACACACTTTGGGTAATTTTACAGAAGCCAATTAACCTACAAACCTGTGGGAGGAAACCGGAGCACCCGCAGGAAACCCACGTGGCCGACAAACTCCGCACAGACAGCATCCGTGGAAACATTGCAGTATCTCTGTGGGACATGGATAGGTGACATTTTTAGTTGAGACTCTTCTTTAGCAGGGTTCTGCCCCAAAATATCTTCTATCCATGGTCTTCAGAGATGCTGCCTGACCCAACGAGTTACTGCAGCAATTTGTGCCTTTAATTATTTATTGCTTTAAAAAAAATAATTACATCTCTGAGATTAAAGGTGGCTGTGAAGAGCTGTCAAGGGATTGCAGCTCTGGGCTCCTCGGAGACTACTTGTGACCCTATTGTTACTTGGAGCCTCTCAGCTGTGAATGGTGAACTCCAGCATCCCTCCCCATCTAGAGAAGGTCGTTCGTACAAGGGAGTGTTGATGGAGGCTGGTGTAGGCAGTGGGCCTGCTCCCATCAGAATCTGAACCAGCAGGAAAGGGACTGATAACATGTAGAAAACAAAGAACTGCAAATGCCAGATTGTACCAAAGGTAGACACAAAGTGCTGGAGTAACTCAGCGGGACAGGCAGCATCTCTGGAAAAAAAAGAATAGGCAACGTTTCAGGTCGGGACCCATCTTCAGACTGGAAGAAGGATCTGAAGAAAGGTACCAAGTCGAAATGTCACCCATCCTTTTTCTCCAGAGATGCTGCCTGACCTGCTGAGCTACTCCAGCACTCTGTATTTACCATTGGAGAATGGCTGATGTTTTTCTTTGTCAGAGTATCCCTGTTAAGAACAAGGCATTTCTAAGTCATAATTCTTGTCAGGTTTAATTAGTCCCACGCCTGTTCATCGCTGTTAGATCTTTGCAAATGGAATTCACAATCGACCCCAAGTGCGTTCGTACCATTAACAGCGATGATATTCTTCAATGTTGCCAAGATTATTTTCTTGGTTGAATATAGACCAAAACAGAAGTCAAAAGCTTTTTGTTGCATGCTGTCCTGTTACCTGGTGAAAATTAGCGGTGAGAAATATGAAGTGTTACAATGGGCAGGTAGACAGATCCAAATGTGTTGGAAGGAACTGCAGATGCTGGTTTAAATCAAAGATAGACACAAAATGCTGGAGTAACTCAGCGGGACAGGCAGCATCTCTGGAGTGAAGGAACAGGTGACGTTTCGGGTCGAGACCCGTCTTCAGACAGGGGGTCTGATGGCTTTCTTATATCCATTTTTTATAAAGCATTGTGCCCAGTCTGAAGAAGGGTCTCAACCAGAAATGTTACCCATTCCTTCTCTCCAGAGACGATGCCTGTTACTCCAGCATTTTGTGTCTAGTAAGATCCAAATATTACACACCTCCCAATATGACTCTTCGGTCTGGCTTCCAGATCCGGTCTGAAGAAGGGTCCCAACCCAAACGTCGCCCAGCGGTTTTTTTCCAGAGACACTGCCTGTTCCGCTGAGTTACTGCAACTCTTTGTGTTGCTCTTTGGTTCAACTGGTAAGAAAAAAATATATATATATTCAGAAGAAAAAAGGAAAGACTATTTCATTTTGTTCCAAATGTACTTCACAACTAATCAAGTATTTCTGAGTGAAAAACGAAGTGCTGGAGTAACTCAGCGGGCCAGGCAGCATCTCTGAAGGTCACGGATAAGTGACGTTTCGGGTCAGGACCCTTCTTCAGTCTGATTGTGCAAAAATTAGCCAGAGCAGAACTGCACACACCATGAGGTGGCACAAGTTACAGGCCACACCTGTGGGATAGAGTGCAGGAGAAAGACACAAAAAGCTGGAGTGACTAAGGCACCATCTCTGGAGAAAAGGAATAGGTGACGTTTCGGGTCGAGACCCTTCTTCAGACTGAGAGTTAGGGGAAGGGGGAAACGAGAGATGTAATGGTGATATCGAGAGATAGACAATAGACAATAGACAATAGACGCAGGAGTAGGCCATTCGGCCCTTCGAGCCAGCACCGCCATTCGATGTGATCATGGCTGATCATCCCCCAATCAGTACCCCGTTCCTGCCTTCTCCCCATATCTCCTGACTCCTCTATCTTTAAGAGCCCTATCTAGCTCTCCCTTGAAAGTATCCAGAGAACCGGCCTCCACCGCCCTCTGAGGCAGAGAATTCCACAGACTTTTATATCTTCCACAGACAGATATAAAACGAATGAATGTAAGGTATGCAAAAAAGTGAGGATGATAAAGGAGACAGCCCATTGCTGGGTTGTGTCGCAGCACCTGTTGTAGAGGTAGCTGTGGACAGTCACACAAATGGAGACTGTTATGCCTGAGATAAATTGTTCTGGGAACAAAGCTAATTGTTGACATTAAAAAAAATTAACTTTAGTACTTATCTGACAAATGCATCATTTTTTGCAAAGATTTATACTTTCACAAGCAGAAGCAAAGTTCTGCTAAGTTGAAATTGTTTTAGAAAGTTGTAGATATTTACAAAACCACGAGCCTGAAAAATGCTCAATGTCCCATTAACCCCTTGAGGTTTAGGGATGATCTCTCTGTTAAATACATTCCAGTTAAACAGCTCTTATTCACTTAAACTTTGGGATTTGCCATAGATTTGGTTCGAGATAATTCCCAACAGCACATTAGTGAACTAAAATAAGGAAATTCCTTGCAACAAGACACTTGTTAAGACTCCCACAAGTAAATCAACAAGTACAAAAGATATCCAACATCACCAGTCTTGAAGGAGTTAAGAAGATACCAACCTGGCAACAGCTTGTTCGGAATAAATCCCCTCATGGAAGGTTTTGTTGAAGCGAATAAACTCAATTTTAAAATCCTTCCTTGAACTAAGCTTGCTTAAGTTCTCACTGAGGTCTTAAACCCTAGGTCAAGGTCAATAACAAAAGAGAAAAGAAAATCCGTCATTTTCCCATATTTCTTTGCACTGCAGGAGAAACATTTGTATCTTGATATCAAATCCATATTTGTTATGATGCTGCTCATGACATTCTTAGATGGGTCCTTCTATTCGCAATCACTTTGAGTTGTAAGTACCGAGGGAAGAGGCTTATCACAGGGGTTGCGTTAATTTCCCCAGTAAAACCAGAGGGATAAGGATGAATTAATACCAGTGCTATGTCAACTCAAGACCCAGGTTGGAACGAGCTTATTTTGACCACACTGAGTTCTTTGTGGCAACAGGCTCTTTGCAATCCATTCCCAATAACAGGCCCCACAACAACTGCAGATTCTAATTACTTATACATGGCTTGCTAGAAGTCTATTATACGTGACATTAGGTCCATTTTGTGAGAGTCTCTGTTCAATACATCCTATCTTAAGTTGTCTTTCATGACCGCGCTGTGCCCCCTCAAACAAATCAAGGACCTTCAGAAAGAAAAGTAGCGGGGGCTGGAGGGGAGGGAAAGAAAATTTGTCAATATGTAAATGGTCAATATGTGAACGGTGGACACAGTCGCGATTGTTACCGTTTTTTAAGAACTGTCACAAAGAATCAATCATCCTTGTTGCAATGATGGAAAACCCACGATTTAACCCAAGAAATCACATTTTGGGTGAGAGTTACAGAATAATTACACATACGCTTAGATCAGGGGCGATGAATGAGGCTGACAATATTTTGAGGATTTAAGATGTTGGTGTTGTGCCTGTCTCCAAGAAACCAGGATAATTCAGACATTCAAATGCAAAACTGCGCCGTTTGGAGAGTGTAATGCACTCTGTTCTGGTTAGTATTACAAATTCTGGAAAGGATTCTTTGGCTCAGACATTAGACACTGAATACCTAAATCTGTTTCTAAATGCTAACAAAAGCGTGCTGTATAGATGAAATGCCTCTCTGCTGGTGTAAAAATAATTACAGCAGATATGCCTGCCTCATAGAATTGACAAGCCTTTCTGTTGACTGACACACAAGGCAAGTCATTAAAAGCACATATCAATCCCATTCCCAGCTCTGCTCACACAATCCATTGAGATGGCTATAAAGTCACAATTATGGGACCTTTTCGAAGTGGGCCCGTCCCGACCAACACACCGCACATCAGAAGAAAATTAGAGAAGCAATCTCCCACTTCTTGCAAACATCGGGAGCATTCAACCCCCTCCGAACGTTCGACCACAAATTTCAACGCAACGCCTTCTTTGTTTTACATCGGCCTTCAAATCTTACACCTTTTTGTCGAGGCGCTCTTTGAGTGTTCCCACGGTTCAAGTCAAGACTCGTGCAAGATATCGTGTTTGCAGAACAAAAATTAAAAGCAAGGTAAGAAGAAAAAAAAAATCACAGAACTATGCTCCTTTTAAAATGGTGAAAGGGAAACCAAATACAAAAAAAAATGTTTATTGGTCAGATTTCTTTTCGTCGAGGGTCTGTCCCACTTAGGCTATCTTTAGGTGATTGCCGGGGACTGTCATAGTTGTAGCAGGTCGCCGAAAAAACGGCGACTGGACCCCCCCCCCCCCCCCCTTCGACATAAAATGTGAAATTGAATCATTACTTTATCAACAAACAAAAAAAGAAGTCAGCACCAGCGACAACCTACGTGAACCTGGCGACAATCTACGACATCACCTACGTCAGGAGAAGTCAAGCTACGCTCATTGGTGTTAAACCCATTGTTGCCGACTGTCTCCGAAAATTTTTCAACATGTTGAAAATCCAGCGGCGACCAGAAAGACGCTACGACTCTTTGGGTGACTGAGGAGACAACTCACGACCATACAGGCGACACCCCGGCAACCATGTGATGACAGCCTAGTCGCCTAAAAAAACACCCAAGTGGGACGGGCCCTTCAGGCTTTTTCTGTTGTTATTTATCTTTAGCGTCATAGAGGCACACAAAGTGGAAACAGGCCCTTCGGCCCAACTTGCCCACGCCGACCAACATGTCCCATGCGCACTACACTTTGTCTTGAGGTTAATTATAAACTCCCACCTGCACACCAAATGAGACCATTGTCATTTGGCACGTTGCCTTCTCATATTCACAGTGGCGGCCAGGGTACTACTTTCCTGTTCGGATAATTGCAAGCCTTCCATTACGAGAGAGACCGTGAACAGTGAACCTTGAACAGCGAAAGCAGCAAGATGGACACAAAAAGCTGGAGTAACTCAGCGGGACAGGCAGCATCTCTGGAGAGAAGGAATGGGTGACTTTTCGGGTCGACACCCTTCTTCAGACTCAACTCGAAATGTCCCGAAACGACACCCATTCCTTCTCTCCAGAGATGCTGCCTGTCCTGCTGAGTTACTCCAGCCTTTTGTGTCTTTCTTTGGTTTAAACCATCGTCTGCAGTTCCTTCCCACACATAAAGGTATAAGAAACCATGCTTGTATCTTGACACGGTTTGTTAAGTTGAGCTGAGGTTGACATATCTGGAACAAGCCTAGAATTTGGCTTTATATATTTCAATTTGTCATAAGAACACACTAGAAATCTGGGAATTTCCAGAGATGGGTGCACAGAGTCTTAGTGATTTCAAAACAAATTCCTCTCTAAACAACGAAAAGAGGATTTGTACAAGAAAAATATAATTGTTTGGACGACTCGGTGGCGCAGCGGAAGATTTGCTGCTTTACAGCACCAGAGACCCAGGTTCGAATCTGACTACGGCTGCTGTCTGTACGGAGTTTGTACGTTCTCCCCGTGACCAGCATGGGTTTTCTCCAGGTCTCTGGTTTCCTCCCACACTCCGAAGACGTACAGGTTTGTAGGTTAATTGACTTCGGTAAAAAAAAAATTGTAAATTGTCCCTAGTGTGCAACATTGTGGAAGATCAGCCATGATCACATTGAATGGCGGTGCTGGCTCGAAGGGCCGAATGGCCTACTCCTGCACCTATTGTCCATTGTATATTGATATTGCTAGTGTATGGCGATCACTGGTCGGCGCGGACTCGGTGGGCCGAGGGGACTGTATCTCTAAACTAAACTTAAACCCACACCTATTTTCAAACTTAGTCTTATCTACCTGCTAATGGCATTGTGAACAATCTGCATTTGTATAGCATCACTACAACGATAACGTCCCTCTCTTGTACTTCAGAAGAAAGTTCAGACATTTATTTTTTGACACTAAGTTACATAAGGAGAGGTGAGACTACATGCTGGTTTATACCGAAGATAGACACGAAAAGCTGGAGTAACTCAACGGGTCAGGCAGCATCTCTGGAGAAAAGGAATAGTACCACCGTCTATATCTCTCTCTCGTTTTCCTCTCCCCTGACTCTCAGTCTGAAGAAGGGTCTCGACCCGAAACATCACCCATTCCTTTTCTCCAGAGCTGCTGTCTGACCCGCTGAGTTACTCCAGCTTTTTGTGTCTATCTTTGAGCAAGTACAAAGCTTGCTTAATGTGCATCCATCTTCTAATTTACCGTATAAAATTATGAATTGCTGCTTTTCATTGTCAACGAAGATAAATACGTGCATTTTGAACGTTTAGACTAGAAGCTGGATAATGCAGGTGGGTTTTAAACGACGTCTTGTCGAAGATCACGAGTGATTAATTAAGTTTAGCTCAGAGATACAGCATGAAAACAGGCCCATCAGCCCACCAAGTACGCACTGACCAATGAACAACGTACACTGAAGAAGGGTCCCGACTCGAAACGTCACCCATTCCTTCCCTCCAGAGATGTCGCCTGTCCCGCTGAGTTACTCCAGCATTTTGTGTCTATCTGCGGTTTAAACCAGCATCTGCAGTTCCTACACACTAGTTCTGTCCAACACACCCAGGGTGATTTTTTTACGAAGCCAATTAACCTACCGACAGGAACGTCTTTGGAATGGGGGAGGAAACCAGATCGCTAAACTAAACTAAACTACTTTTCCCAGTTTACCGCCTTGTCCTAAGTTGCGTTGAACTCACTTTATGCAACTGAAAGACGTGATTACGTGCCCACCGCCAAATATTTGAAAGTACTCCCTTTAAGATGCCATTTTACAACATGTGGCTGCTGTCTAAAGCACAATGGTGGAGCAACCTTGACACATCTCATTGAAATTCTCTCTGGGGTCAGCCTGCTTTATGTGGCTGACAATCCTCGAGTGAAGAATTTCACCTGCTGAACACTGCCACCAGAACGCTCACAGATGCAGACTGAAAACCAATTTGTTTTGTTTCCCCCTCTTAACTCCATGAACAAACTGTAATTTTATCAATTTTTCATGCCTTTAGTTTTCATGAATGCTTGACATTTCCACATCTAAGCACTGACAATAAGAAATTTCATGGTTGAAGGTTCCATGAATAATGGCCTCTGGTTTAAAAAGAAAACAGGGAAACATATTGGTCTCATGATAAATGGTGCGTTTTACTGTATCAGTCGCACTGGAAAAGGCAAATGTCATGGAAAAGTTTGAATGGGAATTGCTCGTGATAAATAGTGTCTTAATTCCAGAAACCTGACTGTAAGAATTTAAGGCCAGTGTGCTATTCCAGAATTCTACCTCAACTTATCTGAAATAACTTAAAGCCAGTTTGATACTTACATTTGCAGTAAATAACATCCTATTCACATTGGGCCAGCACGGTAGAGTTGCTGCCTTACAGCGCCAGGGACCCGGGTTCGATCCTGACTGCTGTCCGTACAGAGTTTCTCCCCGTGACCTGCCTGGGTTTTCTCCGAGATCCTCGGTTACCCCCCCCCCAACACTCCAAAGACACACAGGTTTATAGGTTAATTGTTAAAGAAGGAACTGCAGATGCTGGAAAATCGAAGGTACACAAAAATGCTGGAGAAACTCAGCGGGTGCAGCAGCAACTATGGAGCGAAGGAAATAGGTAATGATTCGGGCCGAAACCCTTCTTCAGACCAAGTTAAGTTATAGGTTAATTGGCTTGATATATATATATTTTTTAATTATCCCTTGTGTGTAGGGTCGGTGTGGACTCGGTGGGCCGAAGGGCCTGTTTCCACGCTGTGTCTCTAAACTGAAATTTATGCTGATGGTAAAAAAGTTGAGTAAATACAAAATGTGTAGGAAGGAACTGCAGATGCTGGTTGAAACCAAAGATAGACACGAAAAGCTGGAGTAACTCAACGGGTCAGGCAGCATCTCTGGAGAAAAGGAATAGTACCACCGTCTATATCTCTCGTTTTCCTCTCCCCTGACTCTCAGTCTGAAGAAGGGTCTCGACCCGAAACATCACCCATTCCTTTTCTCCAGAGCTGCTGTCTGACCCGCTGAGTTACTCCAGCTTTTTGTGTCTACCTTTGAGCAAGTACAAAGCTTGCTTAATGTGCATCCATCTTCTAATTTACCGTATAAAATTATGAATTGCTGCTTTTCTTTGTCAATGAAGATAAATACGTGCATTTGGAATGTTTAGTTCATTCTAAATTGCTGATAAGAATTGTAAACATATTTCTACCATATCCTAAAACTATGAACATTATGAAATGATTGGGCTGCTTAGAAAATATTCCACACATTATTGACATAAAGTTAAAAACTGAAGAGCAGAAAGTATCACAAAAGAATGTTTACTCTTATTTAGAAGAGTGAAATTATGTCAATAAAACCGAACGATTCAACACATCTTTTAAAATTCCCTTTTAAAATAGCTACAGAAAAATTTAAATACTTGGGAATTGAAATTACTAGAACATATCAAGGTATGTTTAAGGCAAATTTTGATCCACTACTTAATAAATTAAACACACTAATTACATTTTGGAAAATGCTCCCGATGTCTTTAATAGGACGAATAAATGCAATAAAAATGATCTTTCTACCACAAATTTTATACCTATTTCAATCAATTCCTATATACTTACCAAAGAAGTTTAAAAAAAAACTCGACTCAGATATCACTAATTTTATATGGGACTATAAATCACATAGAATACAAAAAACTCACTTGAATAAACCTAAAGTATTAGGGGCTTTAGCACTACCTAATTTCATGTATTATTATTGGTCAGTAAATATTAAAAATATGATTCAACTGATGGATAACTCCGCCCAGCAAGTGGACTGGATTGTAATGGAGAGAGAGGATTGCTCCTCTGGAAACATTGGAGCGATCCTCCTCTCACCAATGAAACTGAATAATATAAATTATAATAAGAACCCAATTATCCATAGTACAATCCGAATTTGGAAACAAATAAAACAAAATTTAAAATTAAGTCTCTTATTTAGAATTTAGAGACACCATGTGGAAACAGGCCCTTCGGCCCACTGAGACCGCGCTCATCAGCGACCACCTCGTACACCATCCTACACACACCAGGGACAATTTTACTGCTTACCGAAGCCAATTAACCTACAAACTTGCCCGTATTTGGAGTGTGGGAGGAAACCGGAGCGCCCGGAGTAAGGCCAAGACATTGGATATTTTTACAGCGGAGATTGCTGGGCTCATGATTGATTAGACAGGGAGTTTAGAAGGATGAGAGGGAATCTCATTGAAACATATAAGATTGTTAAGGGTTTGGACACGCTAGAGGCAGGAAACATGTTCCCGATGTTGGGGGAGTCCAGAACCAGGGGCCACAGTTTAAGAATAAGGAGTAAGCCATTTAGAACGGAGACGAGGAAACACTTTTTCTCACAGAGAGTGGTGAGTCTGTGGAATTCTCTGCCTCAGAGGGCGGTGGAGGCCGGTTCTCTGGATGCTTTCAAGAGAGAGCTAGATAGGGCTCTTAAAAATAGCGGAGTCAGGGGATATGGGGAGAAGGCAGGAACGGGGTAGTGATTGGGGATGATCAGCCATGATCACATTGAATGGCGGTGCTGGCTTGAAGGGCCGAATGGCCTACTCCTGCACCTATTGTCTATTGTCTATTGGGGAGAAGGCAGGAGAATGGGTTGAGAGGGGAAAAAAAGATAGAGCAGCCATAATTGAATGGCGGAGTAGACTCGATGGGTCGAATGGCCTAATTCTGCTCGTAGGTCTTATTATCTTATGATTGAAACAGTGTGTTTGTCTTCTTTTTCTCAAGAAGGTATATTTGCTCTGATTAGCACAATTTGAGTGAGAAGGACTGGTAATAATCCAAGAGAAACGTCTGCCTTTCAGTCCCTGGAACAATAGCCAGAGAATATATGGTCGCCATGTTGAACCGTTCACCCAACGCCCCTTAACACCAAATCCTCAGTCAATTCCACTTCATACAGTTAAGTGTTAAATTGTTAATTATATAGATATTAATATTAATTTCTCAAAATCATTAGAAATTTAGCAAACATCTGGTACTTTCCTCTCCATTATAAAGATATACTGGGAATGTACAATAGTTAGTCAAAGTAGACAATAGACAATAGACAATAGGTGCAGGAGTAGGCCATTTGGCCCTTCGAGCCAGCACAGCCATTTAATGTGATCATGGCTGATCATCCCCAATCAGTACCCCATTCTTGCCTTCTCCCCATATCTCCTGACTCCGCTATTTTTAAGAGCCCTATCTAGCTCTCTCTTGAAAGCATCCAGAGAACCGGCCTCCACCGCCCTCTGAGGCAGAGAATTCCACAGCCTCACCACTCTCTGTGAGAAAAAGTGTTTCCTCGTCTCCGTTCTAAATGGCTTACTCCTTATTCTTAAACTGTGGCCCCTGGTTCTGGACTCCCCAACATCGGGAACATGTTTCCTGCCTCTAGCGTGTTCATGCCCTTAACAATCTTATATGTTTCAATGAGATGCCCTCTCATCCTTCTAAATTAATGTACAATAGTTAGTCAAAGTATTGGGTTTAGAAGTTAGGAGGTCATGTTGCAGTTATATAAGACGTTGTTGAGTCTGCAGTTTTCGTGTATTGTGTTCAGTTTTTGGCACCACGTTATAGGAAAGGTGTTTTCAAGCTGGAAAGGGCGGAGAGAAGATTTCCAAGGATGTTGCCAGGACTTGAGGGTCTGAGTTATAGGGAGAGGTTGAGAAGGCTGGGTCTCTATTCCTTGTAGTGCAGGAGGATTAATCTTATAGAGGTGTATAAAATCATGAGAGGAATAGATCGGGTAAACACACAGGATCTCTTGCCCAGAGTAGGGGTATCGAGAACCAGAGGGCACAGGTTTATGGTGAGGGGGAAAGATTTGGTAGGAACCCGAGGGGTAACTTTTTTTACACAATGGGTGGTGGGTGTACGGAACAAGCTGCCGGAGGAGGTAGTTGAGGCAGTAAATATCGCAACATTTAAGAAACATTTATAGAGGTTAATGGGTAGGATAGGTTTAGATGAATATGGGCCAAATGCAGGCTGGTGGGACTAGTGTAGATGGGTCATGTTGGAATGGTGTGGGCAAGTTGGGCCGAAGGGCCTGTTTTCCATGCTGGATGAGTTTATGACTCTCTGACTTGAATATTAGAAACATTGAAACATAGAAAATAGGTGCAAGAGTAGGCCATTCGGCCCTACGAGCCAGCATCACCATCCAATATGATCCATGGCTGATCATCCAGAATCAGTACCCCGTTCCTGCTTCTTCCCATATCCCTTGATTCCATTAGCCCAGAGAGCTACATTCAACTCTCTCTTGAAAACATCCAGTGAATTGACCTCCACTGCCTTCTGTGGCAGAGAATTCCACAGATTCACAACTCTCTGGGACTTCTTCACGCTTATGGCGTGCACAGCCTAAAGTTGTAAGACAACTAGTTGTGTTTGAACTTCTGTTTGTGCATGCCAGGTTGATTGCATTCGTCGAAACAGGATGGACCATGTGAAGGTTGCAATCTCCCACCCCAACTCTCTGGGTGAAAAAGTTTTTCACCATCTCCGTCCTAAATGGCCTACCCCTTATTCTTAAACTGTGTGACCCCTGGTTCTGGACTCCCCCAACATCGGGAACATTTTTCCTGCATCTAACCTGTCCAACCCCATTAATAATTTCATACAGTATGGCTATCTTGTCTATATTGTCTTTCAATGAAGGGAACCATCAGCACAGGATTATTTGATTTTACAAGCACCGTCAATGGTGAGTATCCTGTAACAATGTACTGAACTGCAGTTTAATAAAAGCATAACATGTTACCCTTGATGTTTGAATTAATCTGTGAAATTCAGTGTTGGCATTTTATGGATAACTGATTTCTTCAAGATTAAAGTACTTGATACCTGTGTGGTCTTACAGTAAACCCATATTTGATACTGTAATGATACTAACACGGAAGAGCTCTGGATTAAACACTAATGTACTAACTTCCATAAATTTAGAAAGTGCTTAATATATTACAACCAATCCAACTTGTTATAGAATGAGTGCAGGACGAAACTGCAGATGCTGGTTTTAAACCGAAGATAGACACAAAAAGCTGGGGTAACTCAGCGGGTCAGGCTGCATCTCTGGAGAGAAGGAATGGGTGACGTTTTGGGTTGAGACATAGAAACATAGAAACATAGAAAGTAGGTGCGAGAGTAGACCACCAGGCCCATCGAGCCCGCACCGCCATTCGCTCATGGCTGAACACTAAACAGACACCCTTACCCACAAACAGTAGACACAAGACACAGAACACAAGACACTACCCTCCCCTTTATATCGCTATCACCCCTCTCCACCCCAAGAACCGCGTGATCTCCTGGGGGAGGCAAAAACCGGATAAAAACCCAGGTCCAATTCGGGAAAAAAATCCGGGAAATTCCTCTCCGACCCAATCCAGGCGATCGACACTTGTCCAGGAGATCACTCAGGTCTTACTATACTAACCATACCTAGGTCCATATCCCTGCCCTCTCCCCGTAGCCCCTTATCCCCTTGGCAGCTAAAAAACCATCTATTTTAGACTTAAATATATTTAATGTTTCTGCTTCCACTGCTCCCTGGGTCGGTTCGAGTCTGAAGAAGGGTCTCGACCCGAAACATCACCTATTCCTTTTCTCCAGACATGTTGTCTGACTCGCTGAGTTACTCCAGCTTTTTGTGTCTGTCTTCTTGTTATACAATGAGACTTTATAGAAGTCACAAGCCCTTGCCGTAGTGTGTGTTTGGGGAAAACTTGCTATTTCCGAAGAGAAGGATTGTAAAGGGCCTGTCCCACTTGCCGATTTTTTCGGCGACTGCCGGCATCATTGACTGATGTATCAGGTCACCGAAAAATTTGCGGCATGATGGGGCATGAAGCGGCGTGATGACGTATTGACGCGCGGTGTTTTTTCAAGTGAAGCAAAACATTTTTGCGACAGGCCCTTGAATGATTTTCTTGTAAATTGGTCTTGGATCAATGTCCATTAAAAGGAAGGGAGATGAACACCTCAAAATAATGAACCATTCATTTGAATGTAATTATTTTAGATTCCCATATATTGTTTCCATAATGTTTAATGTTTCATTTCTTCTTCTCCTCGACACTTGCTAAATGAGATTCAGATATATTAGGCTTCAGTCCCTGTTCAAGTCACTATGAACGAATCCAGATGGCAACATATTCACATGTGCAGGAAACCACAATTGATTTGTTATTCCTTCATCACTTGCATATTTATGTGCTTGTTCAATAGTCTGAAAAATCATTTGTTACATGTTAAAAAAAAAGCACATCCCTGGTTAATTCCCGGGATGGCAGGACTGACATATGATGAAAGAATGGGTCGACTGGGCTTGTATTCACTGGAATTTAGAAGGATGAGAGGGGATCTTATTGAAACATGCAAGATTATTAAGGGTTTGGTCACGCTAGAGGCAGGAAATATGTTCCCAATGTTGGGGGAGTCCAGAACCAGGGGCCACAATTTAAGAATAAGGGGTAAGCCATTTAGAACGGAGATGAGGAAACACTTTTTCTCACAGAGAGTTGTGAGTCTGTGGAATTCTCTGCCTCAGAGGGCGGTGGAGGCCGGTTCTCTGGTTACTTTCAAGTGAGAGCTAGATAGGGCTCTTAAAATAGCGGAGTCAGGGGATAAGGGGAGAAGTCAGGAACGGGGTACTGATTGGGGATGATCAGCCATGATCACATTGAATGGCAGTGCTGGCTCGAAGGGCCGAATGGCCTAATCCTGAACCTATTGTCTATTGATCAAATTCATTTATGAGTTCTAGATGCCTTGTCCTGTAAATTCCCTACCTCAACCATTCTCCCTGTCATTCACGGTGGCGCAGCGATAGAGTTGCTGCCTCAAGGCGCCAGAGACCCGGGTTCGATCCTGACTACGGGTGCTGGATCTACGGAGTTTGTACGTTCTCCCTGTGACCACGTGGGTTTTCTCCGGGTGCTCCGGTTTCCTCCCACATTCCAAAGACGTACAGCTTTGCAGGTTATGTGAAGGAAAGAAATGCAGATGCTGGTTATTCACCGAAGAGACACACCAAAAGCTGGAGTTAACTCAGCGGGACAGGCAGCATCTCTGGAGAGAAGGCATAGGTGACGTTTCGGGTCGAGACGCGAAACGTCACCCATTCTTTCTCTCTGGGTTTGTAGGTTTACTGGCTACAGCGTTCGGGGACGCTGGTCGGCACTGGTCGGTGGGCCGAAGGGCCTGTTTCCGCGCTGTATCACTAAAGTCTAAAAGAAGAAAGAAAAGAAAATGCTTACAATAGACAGTAGGTGCAGGAGTAGGCCATTCGGCCCTTCGAGCCAGCACCTGTTCTACATCTGCACTTTCTCTCTCCCACCAGGTTTTTGAAACGACTGACACAGAAAACAACGTTCAACTTCCTCGGGCTCCTCAAGCACAATCACTGCAATTGGATACCTTCGCGAGTGCTCGGGGTTAATTAGAAAATCCCCATCAAGGGTCTGGGAGGCCGATATCAGCTGTCAAAATCCCACGTTTCCATCATTCACCTCTTTCAAGTGCAAAAGAACCTGTGCCTACAAATGTGCGAGAGGATAAAGGAGGCATGATAGCACTGTGGGCTTTAACTTGACCCTATTCAGGCCGCTGGTATTATGAATACAGCAAAATCTCAAATGAAACTTTTAATCTGAGCACTGCATTCAGACCAAAGAAAAAAAAGGCTTCCTTTTTACAATTTCCCCCACAAACCTTTTGTCTGGCTGTGGCCCTATAAAGCTTAGATTTTGCAAGGACTCAGCAAGGGTATATTACCACAGAAGGTCCTGTAACTAACCCTTTTATGCTCAGTCACCTAAAAGCCCCCCCCCCCTCCCCACCAAGCTACAAGTAAGCTATGTAAATGGAGCCTGAAAGCCCACTATCAAAATAGCCAACAGAATATCATCCACACTGAGTAAACTTTCAAAAACTAACCCCCACCCCCTCCCCTCGATCTGTTTAATTACTAATCCAGCGAGATTCCTCTGCTTCTAGTTACAAGGAGATACATTCTCTTGACTTTTTTGGCACTTTTTCCTGATTTTTTAATTTGTTATATATATGTATGTATGTATCCACCCCAGGCACTGCTGTCGTGATGTCAAGCAAACCATATACACTGAATCTCAGGAGAAAGTAACGAAAGTGCACTTTTCAAAAAAAAACACAAGATCAGACAAGAAATAAAAGAGAGGAACCAGAGGAAAATAAAAAAAATCGACGCTGGAAAATAGCTCTACTCAAGAGTTGTACGAGTTCTTTTCACATTTTCCAGCCCGATATAGTTTCTGGTCTTATCAGCTGAAAAGGGGGCAAGATTTCATGACTGACTGAAAATGAAAAACACTTAAAAGGTTTTGCTCGTCCCCTCCAAGTGAGTAGTTGTGTTATTTGCTCTCTCTCTCTCTGCACCAACATCTACATTGTATGCGCTAAGACAGAGAGCATTCACTGCTTAGGAAAAGCCATTCATTGATAGACAGCTGGAAAGGCCAAGTGTTCAGCTTTCCCCTTCACTCATGGATGGGTTTTGTGCAAAGCCGTCGTTGGAGGCTTTCCCTCCGCCAGTTGTGACAGAGAGTAAGTGTAGCCGCTGAATTCACTCGGAGAGAAGAGAGAGGGAGAGAGAGAGAGAGAAAAAACAAGCAGATATTTTATCTGCTCTGCACTCTATTTCATTGCCATTTGAAACAGGAGGAAGATCCCATTGGGCCCCTTGTTTAAGACGAGACAACAGAAGGAAATGGACAAAGACAGTAGCCAATTGGTTTTACAGCCTTAATTTAGTATCAGTCCTGTCTAAGGGACTGGTGAATGAACTGCGCCATTCAAAGGAGATCTTTATAGAGTGGTCAGAGTTCAAAAGGTCCTGACTGAATGTATGAGACCTTTCTGCCCCCTTACTTGACCAATTGAGAGCTGGAGCAAATGCCACAGTGGCAATGTGGCTGCTCCCTTCACCATGGCTAAAAAGATGATCCACTGCCTTTTATCCTCATCTATCTTTCCTTACACTCTGTTATACCTACATCTTCCCCGCCATTGTCCCCTTTATTTACCAGTGATTACTGATCAGTAAATTATCCTAAAAGGATCATTTTAAAACTGTTTAGTTACACTGAACTTTTAAAAGAGCTCGTATAACTTCACTTTAACTCAAAATAGATGATATCCATCAATTTTATTTTCTGATAGTTCAATGAATAGGACAGAGTGCAAAAAAAATCTACGCTGGGAAATAGCTCCACTCAGAAGTTTACTGAGTTTAGTTTGGAGATACAGCCTGGAAACACGCCCACCGAGACCGCGCCGACCAGCGATCCCCGCACACTAACACTATCCTACACACACTAGGGACAATTTACATTTCATACCAAGCCCATTAACTTACATACCTGCACGTCTTTGGGGTGTGGGAGGAAACCGAAAATCTCGGAGAAAACCCACGCAGGTCACGGGGAGAACGTGCAAACTCCGTACAGACAGCACCCGATCGAACCCAGGTCACTGGTGCTGTAAGGCAGCAACTCTACCGCAGCGCCACCGTGCTGGCCAGTAAGAGACTGATCTCATGCAAGTAATTTATATGGAACAAGGCTCCAATTATGAAAAAAATTTAGGGAAAAATAAATTATTAAATCATTGAATTTGGTCCTGCAATTTGTTCCTCTATTCTTCATATAAACTGCTTATTAAAGTGACCTTACTGCATCATAGACTAGTTCCAGCAAATTCTATGCTTGCCCCTTTTCTGGTTCAGTTTAGAGATACACTGGGCAGTGTGGCAGGGGCTATAGACCTGCACGGGAAGGTAGACGCTCCTGCCCCCACGAGTCTCGGGCAGATGGGGCTCATCAGCCTAGGAGAGGGAAAACTCTGATTTAAAACCTCCACTGCCTTGTGGCCATATCCAGTCATGGAAAAGGCTCCAGGAGTAAACCTCAGGAAAATCCAGTCGGAGCCCCTAAGGCAGTTCGTCATTGTCTACAACCTCGCTCTGGCAGCTCCTGCGACGGCGCTGGTGCCAAACTGTAACGGCCCTGCTGTTCCTTTGGATCGATCAGCGACGTGGATAGGGGGGGACGTGCTGCATGGGCAACAGCCTCCGGTCCTCCATATGACATCGATCGTCCAGGCTTGCATTCGACCTGGATGCATCACCCATGGTCAGTCATGACCGAAGGGGGCCTACTACTTAGAGATACAGCATGGAAACAGCCCCTTCGGCCCACCGTGTCCAGGCCAACCACTACTTCTATGTTATCCCGCTTCCTCATCCACTCCCTACACACTAGAGGCAATTTATTTACTTACTTACTGCCTATTCAGCCTCCTGGCATGTAGGGCAGCAAGGAAGGTCCTCCACTCCTGTCTGTTCTGGGCTAGCTTCTGGACACTACCCCAGGTGAGGTCCATTGTTTTCATTTCCTCCTCTACAGTTGGACGCCAGGTGGTTTTGGGTCTCCCTCTTTTCCTATTCCCTTCCGGTGTCCAGTGCAGGGCTATTCTTGGGATGCTGTCTGGTTCTCTTCTCAGTATATGACCAATCCAGTTCCAGCGCCTTCTCATGATGCCTAGTCTTATGTTTGGCATTTAGAACTTCCACCTTCCTGCCAGTGGCTTCCTTTCAGCTTTCACCATTGACATTCATCCCAGCATCTGTCGATAGCCCTGGAAATCCATCACACCCAGTAGTGTTGATTCCTTCAGTTGCTGTTTCTGTTACATATTTGTTTTACGAGACAGGGTTGTTAGCCCTGTGCTCAACCTCCAACCTGGAGGACCAGTGGATCGCTCTTCGTCTCGCCTCTACCCTTCGACCTGTCCAGCATGGGAGACCCTAACAGGAGACGAATCTCCCGCTGGCATAGCTCTAGGGGTCACTGAGACACACAAGCTCCCCGACCACGACAAGGTTGCAATCCAACGGGGAGAGGGGTAATTTACAGAGGCCAGTTAATCTACAGACCTGCACATTTTGGGGATGTGGAAGGAAACTGGAGCACCCGGAGGAAACCCACGTGGTCACACGAAGAACGTTCAAGCTCCACAGAGCCATGATCAAACCCGGGTCTCTGGCACTATCAGCTGCTTCACTGTGCTGCCCAAACATTTCAATGGGTGGTTTGGTGTTTGCAATTCTGCATTTTTAAATGTAATTGAAATATTTACCTGAGAAAATTCCAAAAAAACATTTGGACAGATAAATGGATAGGGAGGGGTTTGTGCGCAGTTTTGGTCTCCAAATTTGAGGAAGGACATTCTTGTAATTGAGGGAGTGCAGCGTAGGTTCATCAGGTTAATTCCCGGGATGGCGGGACTGTCATATGCTGATAGAATGGAACGGCTGGGCTTGTGTACTCTGGAATTTGGAAGGATAAGAGGGGATCTTATTGAAACATATCAGATTATTAAGGGTTTGGACACGCTAGAGGCAGGAAACATGTTCCCGATGTTGGGGGAGTCCAGAACCAGGGGCCCCAGTTTAAGAATAAGGGGTAAGCCACTTAGAACAGAGATGAGGAAAAACATTTTCACGCAGAGAGTTGTGAGTCTGTGGAATTCTCTGCCTCAGAGGGCGATGGAGGCCGGTTCTCTGGATGCTTTCAAGAGAGAGCTGGATAGGGCTCTTAAAGATAGCAGAGTCAGGGGATTTGGGGAGAAGGCAGGAACGGGGATATTGATCGTGGATGAACAGCCATGATCACATTGAATGGTGGTGCTGGCTCGAAGGGCCAAATGGCCTACTCCTGCACCTATTGTCTATTGTTTAGCAAGATTTAGGACAAAAGCAGCAACTGAGAGTTGGCTACAGAGCCAACTTGTTCGACATGGACAGGTTAGGCTGAAAGACCTGTTTCCATGCTGCATTGCTCTTTGACTATAACCACAATATATACCCATTACGTTTTATTTTAGGTACAGATGTTTGCTCAGCAATACGGGTTAATGTACAAGAAAACACCACAGTTGCCAGAAATAAGAAACGAAACCGAAATTGATGGAAGTACTTAGCAGGTCGGGCAGCATTTATAGAGGGAAAAAACAGGATTAGCATTTCAAGTCAATGAAAGGTCATTGATCTGAGAATGAGACCCAGAATCATCTTACCTCAACCAGAGAACAGTGCTGAACTACTATCTACCTCATTGGTGACCCTCGGACTATCCTTGATCGGACTCTACAGGCTTTACCTTGCACTGATCATTATTCCTTTATCATGTACCTTTACACTGTAATGGCTCAATTGTAATCATGCATTGTCTTTCTGCTGAGTGGTTAGCACGCAACAAAAGCTTTTCATTGTACCTCAATAGACAATAGACAATAGGTGCAGGAGTAGGCCATTCGGTCCTTCGAGCCAGCACTGCCATTCAATGTGATCATGGCTGATCATCCCCAATCTGTACCCCGTTCCTGCCTTCTCCCCATATCCCCTGACTCCGCCATCTTTAAGAGCCCTATCTAGCTCTCTCTTGAAAGCATCCAGAGAACCGGCCTCCACCGCCCTCTGAGGCAGAGAATTCCACAGACTCACCACTCTCTGTGAGAAAAAGTGTTTCCTCGTCTCTGTTCTAAATGGCTTACCCCTTATTCTTAAACTGTGGCCCCTGGTTCTGGACTCCCCCAACATCGGGAACATGTTTCCTGCCTCTAACGTGGCCAAACCCTTAACAGTCTTATATGTTTCAACCACGTGACAATAAATTAAACTGAGTTTTCTCAGCCCATTCTGCCCCCTATATGCAACCTCTCCTGTCACCTCACAAGCTCTACCCCTTTTGCCTGCCTCACCTCCACCACTCCCCAGCTCACCCTACCCTGCACTTTACCTGCAGCCAAACCTGCCAGTTGATGTTCTACACTTCAGGCGTCTATATTTAGGTTTAGGCTTATTACTGTCACATCTACCAAGGTTTGATGAAAAGCATTGCCTTCAGTTTTGGTTTTAGTTTCAGAGATACAGCGTGGAAACAGGCCCTTCGGCCCACCGGGTCCTCGCTGACCATCGATCCCCGCACACTAACACCATCCTACACACACTAGGGACAATTTTTACATTTATACCAAGCCAATTAACCTTGAAACCAGTACGTATTTGGAGTGTGGGAGGAAACCGAAGATCTCGGAGAAAACCCACGCAGGTCACGGGGAGAACGTGGAAACTCCATACAGACAGCACCCGTAGTCGGGATGGAGCCCGGTTAAATACAATTAAGTCAAAGTCAACAGCAAAGGGGAAGTTACAGAGTGCAGGATATAGTCCTCAGCATTGTAGCAGTGGCCTAATTCTGCTCCTATAACTCATGAACGTAGCATCAGCCCGATCCACTGAAAATAATTTCCTCTAAAAAGATGCATGTACATCATCCAAATGTAATATTATTTCAAACATCTTGTATTTAATCAAAATCAGATCATCAGGAAATGCTTCATTGCCTAAGCTAATTCGGCTAACACTGGCAATGTCGAAACATAGAAACATAGAAAATAGGTGCAGGAGGAGGCCATTCGGCCCTTTGAGCCAGCACTGCCATTCAATATGATCATGGCTGATCATCCAAAATCAGTGCCCCGTTCCTGCTTTCTCCCCATATCCCTTGATTCCATTAGCCCTAAGAGCTAAATCTAACTCTCTGTTGAATATATTATACAGTAAATGCAATAATATTGCCAACATGGTAATAATACCTGCCAATATAGTAACTAATACTACCAATATTGTAATTAATACTGCCAATATATTAACTGCAAAAATACTGCAAGTATAGTAATAATACCTGCCAATATAGTAACTAATACTACCAATATTGTAACAAATACTGCCAATATATTAACTGCAAAAATATTGCCAATATAGTAATAATACCTGCCAATATAGTAACTAATTGGCAGAGTAGTGAACCCGCCCAGATGCTCGTTGGTCGGTGGGACCTCGTCCGAAGGGTCGGTGGGAGAAGGCAGGAACGGGGTACTGATTGGGGATGATCAGCCATGATCACATTGAATGGCGGTGCTGGCTCGAAGGGTCGAATGGTCTACTCCTGCACCTATTGTCTATTGTCTATAATACCACCAATATTGTAACTGATACTGCCAATATATTAACTGCAAAAATACTGCCAAAATAGTAATAATACTTGCCAATGTAGTGACTGCAATATTTTTCAAAACAAAGCAAATAAAATAAACTTCTGCACTAAATCAACAAGTACTAAAAGGAAATTTAATTCAAATTAAGTTTCCATAATTCTTTGGAACACAAAGAACAAAATGATCTTATAAATATCGCATGTGGAAACAAAAGATAAAGCTATCACAGAGTTAAAACATGATCACCCACCCTGTTTGATCGGGCTTTAAAAAAGGTTCAACCTTTGCCACGGTTTCAAATAGAGTTAGCTGGATCTTAAATTGACCAAAGCTTTCACCCCAAGTCATCAAGCAATGAAGAGTAGTGAACTCAGTTAGAAAGTGGGATTAGCTTCTGTGATTATTCCTGGTCGGACAGAAAAAAAAAGTGAAGGCACACATTGCTTTTCACACCCAAAGAAGCCAGCAGGCGTCTCGGTCTGCATAATGCTCCGTGTCACTCAGACACATGCCAGGGAACCTCAAAATGCTGCACCCTGATGTGGCCATGTGTGTAAAAAAAAAAAGATGAAAGAAGATTACTGGCTTGAACACAAAGCAAAACAAAAGTTAATAACATCCCACAGAATGCTGCCTCTGGGCTGCGGTTTTAATCTTCAGTGATTTACACACTATTTTATCAAGGTTCGGTATGGAAAAGTTTTTGAAGGGTTTAACTTTGTGTAGTTAGCAATGTTACGGGAGGGGGAACCGGCCCAGAGGCTCGTTGGTCGCCCGAAGGGTCGGTGGTCGACGGGACCGGGTGGGAGCTGGAGACGTTGGATTCGAGGAACAAGGGCTGGTGGGAGGAGGGTGAACCGCGGTAACGCCTCCGCCGCTGCAGGAGGTGCCCCCGGGTCACAAAGATGGCCGGGCCAGGAGAGGAGAGAGACATCGGAGAATCGAATATAGGAGCAAAGAGGTCCTTCTGCAGTTGTACAGAGCCCTAGTGAGACCACACCTGGAGTATTGTGTGCAGTTTTGGTCCCCCAATTTGAGGAAGGACATTCTTGCTATTGAGGGAGTGCAGCGTAGGTTTACAAGGTTAATTCCAGGGATGGCGGGACTGTCATATGCTGAGAGAATGGAGCGGCTGGGCTTGTACACTCTGGAGTTTAGAAGGATGAGAGGGTATCTCATTGAAACATATAAGATTGTTAAGGGCTTGGACATGCTAGAGGCAGGAAACATGTTCCCGATGTTGGGGGAGTCCAGAACCAGGGGCCACAGTTTAAGAATAAGGAGTAAGCCATGTAGAACGGAGACGAGGAAACACTTTTTCTCACAGAGAGCGGTGAGTCTGTGGAATTCTCTGCCTCAGAGGGCGGTGGAGGCAGGTTCTCTGGATGCTTTGAAGAGAGAGCTAGATAGGGCTCTTAAAAATAGCGGAGTCAGGGGATATGGGGAGAAGGCAGGAACGGGGTACTGATTGGGGATGATCAGCCATGATCACATTGAATGGCGGTGCTGGCTCGAAGGGCCAAACGGCCTACTCCTGCACCGATTGTCTATTGTCTATTGTCTATTGTCTATAGTCTATTGCCCCCCCCCCCCCAAGCAATCTTCACACTCAATATGAAAAAACACTGAGTGCTATTCATGCTGCACTCTTCCATACCCACCTTGCACTTTACTATCACCATGTGCAATACTGATTATTTACCTATCTTGATACCTAGGTTTTAACACTGTTTTTAAATTGTGTCCTGTGTTTTTATGTTTGTATATTATGCACCAATGGAGTGGCAACAACAATTTCGTTGTATGCAGTGCTTACAATGACAAATAAAGGCATTTCATTTCATTTCATTTCATTCCAACTGATCCAGTACATCGAGCGCGCGGGCCGACCAGACTTTGGACTTTGAATAACGGCGCCAAAAATGGCGGTGCCAGCGTGTGTAATATATGCAAAAGGAATTCTACTGTGCAGTTACATATGAGACAAATAAAGCACTGTTGACTATTACTTGAAGAATGGAGAGGTGGCATTTCAACATATTTGGTGACTGCTGCGACATAGTAGTGTATCATTTATTTGGTTGAGTGGTTGGTTTGGAGATTCAATGTGGAAACAGGCCCTTCGGCCCACTGAGTCCGCGCCGACCAGCAATCATCCTTCACATTAGCACCATCCTACACACACTAGGGACGATTTAAATTTTTTAGCAATGCCAATTAACCTACAAACCTGTACAACTTTGGAGTGTGGGAGGAAACCGGAGCACCTGAGAAAAATCCACGCGGTCACGGGGAGAACGGACAAACTCCGTACAGACAGCATCCGTAGTCAGGATCGAACCCGGGTCTCTGGCGCTGTAAGGCAGCAAGTCTACTGCTGCGCCACCGTGCCACCCTTGCTAATTTGAATTGATTTAACAAATTGACCCATGAAGACATAACTTAGTAATAGCAATCAGAATGTAATGAAAATTATAATGATTCACTGAAGAATCAAGGAAGACTTTGGTTGAAGACTTCTGTTTAAACCTGAAGAAGGGCCTCGACCCGAAACGTCACCCATTCCTTCTCTCCAGAGATGCTGCCCGTCCCACTGAGTTACTCCAGCATTTTGTGTCTATCTTCGGTTTAAACCAGCATCTGCAGTTCCTTCCTACACAAGAGCTCCATTTTAATCGTTGTGCTGTTAGGCCAATATTAATGCTACTGACTCTCAACCACCTTTCAAAAGGGGCAGTTGAAACATAGTACTAATAGAACAATTAGACATCGTTAAGATGCACCAGCCTTCAAGCCCACATCGTGAGGGGGAAAAGATTTAATCAGAACCTGAGAGGTATATTTTTCTCTTTACACGAAGAGGGTGGTGTATGGGACGAGCTGCCAGAGGAGGCAGGTATTATCACAACATTTAAGAGACAATTGGACAGAAACATGGATTTGACCGGTTTAGAGGGATATGGGCTGAGCGCAGGCAAGTGGGACCAGTGTTACTTGGGGCCTGTTGGTCGGGAGAGGCAAGTTGGGCCGAAGAGCCTGTTTCCACGCCCTATGACTATCTCAAAGAATAAATAACTTTGCTTCTCTCTTGAGAGCTCCAGTAAAATATTGACCTTAACTGTCATTTATTACGTTATCATATGCTTATATCATACATATTAGATCCGCTGTATATTCGGATGGTGTCAAAGAGAGGTTTTTCAAATCTAATACTGGACCAGCTGAACATGGTCAATCTATTTAAGACATTACGTAGAAGCAAGGAACTACAGATGCTGATTCATCCATGTTTTCCAGAAATGCCACCTGACCCGCTGAGTTACTCCAGCATTTGTGTCCCTTTATTTAAGACATTCTTCACCAAATTCCAAATTCTCGTTAAACAATACAAAGGCTTTATAACCATATAACCATATAACAATTACAGCACGGAAACAGGCCATCTCGGCCCTTCTAGTCCGTGCCGAACACTTACTCTCACCTAGTCCCATTTACCTGCACTCAGACCATAACCCTCCATTCCTTTCCCGTCCATATACCTATCCAATTTATTTTTAAATGATAAAATCGAACCTGCCTCCACCACTTCCACTGGAAGCTCATTCCACACAGCTACCACTCTCTGAGTAAAGAAGTTCCCCCTAATGTTACCCCTAAACTTCTGTCCCTTAATTCTCAAATCATGTCCTCTTGTTTGAATCTTCCCTACTCTCAATGGAAAAAGCTTATCCACGTCAACTCTGTCTATCCCTCTCATAATTTTAAAGACCTCTATCAAGTCCCCCCTTAACCTTCTGCGCTCCAAAGAATAAAGACCTAACTTGTTCAACCTTTCTCTGTAACTTAGTTGCTGAAACCCAGGCAACATTCTAGTAAATCTCCTCTGTACTCTCTCTATTTTGTCATTTACTTTGATTAAACTGGGTAAAAAATATCAGAGTCCATTTTAGTTTTGGAGACATGACATGGAAACAGGTCCTTCAGCGAGAAAACATCACCTACCCATGTTCTCCAGAGATGCTGCCTGACCCACTGAGTTACTCCACCACTCTGTGTCTCTTTTTTAAAAACCAGCATCTGCAAGTCCTCATGTCCCTGGAGCGACAGGCAGCTTTAAGAGAAATGTAAACTACGTAAACAACACCAGGGTAAATAAATTGCATCAATACTTAAATGGCAGAACCAATGAATAAATATAACAACTTCACCCAAAGTTATAGAGTTTCCAAAGTTTGCATTTGAAACTTGCTGAGGACAAGCTTGAAGAAGCAGCACCACCTGGTGGTGGGAGGATTAAAAGTACAATGGCTAAGGTTTGGGTTTAGGGATTAGTTTATTATTGTTAAGTGTACCGAGGTACAGTGAAAAGCTTTGTTTTGCATCAGATCGGATAATACTGCACATAAATACAATCGTCAAACGCAAGTACAATAGGTAGAGCAATTGGAAAGATACAGAGTTCTATTATTATTATTATTATTTTTTTGCGTGTACATATGTGTGTGTGTATATGAGCAATATATATGTGTATTTGTGAGTATGTGTATATATATGCACACTGAACTTTTTTTTCACACTCTTTATTATATTGTTTACAATCAATCACAATCACAATAATACTTTATTAGCCAAGTAATCAATTTCCGAATTAATTTCAATCTCATTCTCTATGTTTACAAAGCCCTTAACGGGCTTGCCCCCACCTACATCAAAAGTCTGCTTACCCACCACACCACCTCCAGGTGCCTCAGATCGGCCGACTTGGGGGTTACTGACCATCCCGCGGTCTAGGCATAAGCTCAGGGGCGACCGCGCTTTTGCGGTTGCAGCTCCTAGACTGTGGAACAGCATCCCCCTTCCCATCAGAACTGCCCCCTCCATCGACTTAAAACTTATTTCTACTCTCAAGCCTTTCTTGAGGTCCTCTGAGGGAGCGCTGTATGTATGTATTTATGTATGTATTGTTAGATCTATGTACCACTGTATGTAGCATGTTAGTACCTGCACTGATGTAAAGCACTTTGGTCAACGAGAGTTGTTTTTAAATGTGCTATAGAAATAAAATTGACTTGACTTGACAAGTATGTTTTGCAACAAACGAGGAATTTCATTTGTTTAAGAAGGAACTGCAGATGCTGGAAAATCGAAGGTAGACAAAAATGCTGGAGAAACTCAGCGGGGTGAGGCAGCATCTATGGAGCGAAGGAAATAGGCAACGTTTCGGGTCGA
Source organism: Malacoraja senta (assembly GCA_038087875.1). Taxonomy (NCBI): domain Eukaryota; kingdom Metazoa; phylum Chordata; class Chondrichthyes; order Rajiformes; family Rajidae; genus Malacoraja; species Malacoraja senta. Next base: position 4,501,691 of record CM075979.1, read on the forward strand.
GACCTTCTTCAGACTGAGTTTCTCCAGCATTTTTGTCTGCCGAGGAATTTCATTTGCCAAGTCAGTCGTACAACGGAACACACAAAATACATTTTAACATAAACACCCTCCACAGTGACTCCTCCACATTCCTCACTGCGATGGAAGGCGAAAAAAAGTTCAAATCTCTTCCCTTCTTTGCTCTCCCGCAGTCGGGGCCTCGAGCCTTCTGATGGGACGATCTTGACTCCCGTAGCCGGCGGTCAAGTCCACAGCATTGGGGCGATCAAGCTCCTGCATCGGGGGGATGCCAGCTCCCCCGCGCTGGCGATCGGACCCCGGGGTCGGGGCTGGTCGAATCTCTGCGTCTCGTGAGAGAGAGATAGAAAGAAAGAAAGAGAGAAATAAAGAGCGAGAGAGAAAGTGAGAGTGAAAGCAAGAGAGAAAGCGAGAGAAGGCGAGAGAAAGCAAGAGAAAGAGAGAAAAAGAGAGAGAAAGAGAGAGAGAAAAAGAGAGAGAAAGAGGAAGAGAGAGGAGAGAGAAAGAAGGAGAAAGAGAGAAAGAGAAAGAGAAAGAGACAAAGAGAGAGAAAGAGAAAGAGAGGGAGAAAGAGAGAGAGCAAGAGAGAAAAAGAGAGACAGAGCAAGGGAGAGAGAAAGAGAAGGGGGGGAGAAATAGGAGAGAGAAAGAGAAAGAGAGAGAGAGACAGAGAAAGAGAGAGAGAGAGAAAAGAGAGAGAGAGAGAGAGAGAGCGAGCGAGCGAGCGAGCGAGCGAGCGAGCGAGAGAGAGAGATGATAACTTTAATTTATAGTCAACACTTCCTACTCTATTTTTGGCAGCAACTAACCCTTCATCACCCAATTATGTTCCATTTATGAACGAGACAATGTGGACCAAAAGAGACGGACGTGATTAAGCATAGTGCATTCAAACAGTTGGTACAACACCTTGTATTGTATGGTTTCAAATTCCCACTGTTGGAATCTATAGATGCCAATCGATTCACCACCAACAGCACTACAGAGTATTCGATTGTAAAGATAAATATGAACGCTACAATATATATTTGTGCGACTTATTTTCCTTTGGCCGTGACGTGAATGTAACTCTTTAATGCCAATGTTGTGAATGAAATAAATGTTTTTTCCAATGGATTCCAGGGCATGAAGACTATTCCAGCAGAGAGAGCAGCACAACAGGTCAAGCTTAATCCTCTCCTTTATCTCTAGTTTGGCATCAGGGCCATCAACAGCATGGGTATTATTCTCTGGAATTCCCCTCCAAACATCGCCACTTATCTCCCTCTCCCTTGAAAACCCAAATCGCCAAACACACGCTTTTCTTTTCTATCCAGTCCCACTCTTTTAGCACTCACTGTTTTCTTAGCCTATCTTATGTAAAAATTCATCGGTAATAAGTGGACATTTATCGCCGATCCTAATAAACTGTTAGATATTAGCGGCTGGGAGAGCTCCTTTCTCACAGCGTCAGAGACCAGAGTTCGATCCTGACCTCAGGTACGATAGACAATAGACAATAGACAATAGACAATAGACAATAGACAATAGACAATAGGTGCAGGAGTAGGCCATTCGGCCCTTCGACTATTCAATGTGATCATGGCTGATCATCCCCAATCAGTACCCCGTTCCTGCCTTCACCCCATATCCCCTGATTCCGCTATTTTTAAGAGCCCTATCTAGCTCTCTCTTGAAATTATCCAGAGAACCGGCCTCCACCGCCCTCTGGGGCAGAGAATTCCACAGACTCGCTCCTCTCTGTGAGAAAAATTGTTTCTTCGTCTCCGTTCAAAATGGCTTACTCCTTATTCTTAAACTGTGGCCCCTGGTTCTGGACTCCCCCAACATCGGGAACATGTTTCCTGCCTCTAGCCTGTCCAAACCCTTAACAATCTTATATGTTTCAATAAGATCCCCTCTCATCCTTCTAAACTCCAGAGTGTACAAGCCCAGCCAACAAGATCTGTCTGGAGTTTGCACGTTCTCCCCGTGACCACGTGGGTTTCCTCCGGGTGCTCCCGTTTCCTCCCACACTCCAAAGACGTACAGGTTGGTAGGTTAATTTGCTGCGGTAAGAATTGTAAATTGTCCCTAGTGTGTGTAGGATAGTGTTAGCGTACGGGGATCGCTGGACAGCGTGGGCTCGGTGGGGCAAAGCACCTGTTCCGCACTGTATCTCAACTAAACCCAGTGAAAAGGCAGTTTGCCCAGGATTAAACTGTCCTTTGGTGTAGGAAGCAAACTGCAGATGCTGGTTTAAACCGAAGATGGACTCAAAAAGCTGGAGTAACTCCGTGAGACAGGCGCATTCCTTTGGTGTTCAATGTGATTGCCAAACAGAGGTTGACTCACCAATCCCTAACTCACTGTTTCATGGGCAATACATCAGGACCACTTGTGGAAGAAGATCTTATCATCCATGGTGCCACCGACCAGCATTAGACGCTCACAAACAATAATGAAGGCAGCCACAGATGAAACGACTCCAGTAGAGACAATGCTTTCATTTACAATAAGTTTGGTGTTAACTCAGAACTATTTAAGTGTTCTGCCTTATTACCATCTACCTGACCAGAAGCAAACACATTGAGAAAGGTCTCGACCCGGAACGTCACCCATTCAATAGACAATAGACAATACACAATAGGTGCAGGAGAAGGCCATTCGGCCCTTCGCGCCAGCACCGCCATTCAATGTGATCATGGCTAATCTTCCCCAATCAGTACCCCGTTCCTGCCTTCTCCCCATATCCCCTGACTCCGCTATCTTTAAGAGCCCTATCTAGCTCTCTCTCCCTTCCTTCCTGACCGGTTGAGTTACTCCAGCATTTTGTGTCTATCTTCAGTGTAAAGCAGCATCTGCAGTTCCCTTCCTGCACAAAGATATTGAGGTTGCCCAAGAGATCAAGTTGCAATGCAATCCTAAAAGTGAAAAGTAAAAAGTTACAGACTGAGTCATTTTTTCAATCAGAGTTTTTCCCCCAAATGCTTCAATTTGTTTTTTGTTTTTTGTTTTCTTTTCTGACTTGGTCGGCAAATACCTCCCTGCGTTCTGCTTATTTTCTGCACTTGTCCTTTTTATTGGCAGGCCACAATGAAAGATATGTTTGCAATGCCAAAGGTCCGCATGTCATGAAAGCGCAGACTCCAGTGTTTGCCTTTGACTAATTCATATTGACCTTCATACAAAATGTGAACAATCTGTCTAAAAAGACTATTGCATCATGTGTTATCTGTGAAAGAACTTGTTTCTGGTGCTTTGGCATTAAGGATGGATCAAAGCTTCTTGCTGAGAGATTATTTTTTTGTGTCTCTTTTCCAACAGCTGCCCCATTCAAGTTAATTTCCCCAAACAGCATTTGTCAATTCCTCCACTTTAGACCGATTCAGCTCCCTCAGTAGCCAGTTCCATTTAGACCCGGGTCATAAATCTTAAACCCTGTTTGCAAGAAGATTTTTCGCTCTGGTACAAATCCAACACTAAAGAAAATGTTCCGTATTACCATGGCCACTGTTCCCCAGCTTGGACTTACCCACCTCTCCCGCTGGTGGCTTGGTTCAGGACTAAATCAAGACCAGCCACACGCAAGCAGAACCCAAACAACTCCTACGAGCATTTAGCAGCGGAATTCTTCCACCGACAGCGAATAAATACATGGGCCAAGATCAACAGCACATTTGCCAGTGAATAACTGATACCAACTACCAAATGATATATCAATGATATTTCCTCAAGTACATTTCACTTTTGCTTTGCTTGAAGAACTCTCATAACTGGATTTAAATCCCTGTTCATTGTCAACTGAATACAACTTCAAATTGGGCAGCGGAAATAAACGTAATTCTACCAAAAGTCCTTATACAAGTCCTTTCTCAATGAACTTTTGGAAGGAGCTAAAATGAGGAGTGGTGGGGGAGAAATATTAAACAATGCAACATAAGTTTGTCCAAAAAAAATAGTTTGGGAAGATTTTATTTTATTTTCAAAACTTTACTTATTGGATCTTTGCTTAATGCAGTTTGTTCTTATTTTACTCAACTTTGCTGGAAGCAGCGAAATTGCAAAATATAACACTGGATATTACAGAATAATATTAATGAAAGAAAGTTTTACACAATTCAATTGATTACTTTTAAAAATTGAACTCAAGTTCGGGTAGAGTGTGTTTCTAAACCCATGAAATGTTATTTTGCTAAGCTTTAAAGTCCTAGATAGGGTAGACAGCCAGAACCTTTTTCCACAGGGTGGAAATGTCAAAGACTAGAGGGCAGGGCATTAAGGCTTAAAGGAGATGTGCGCGGCAAGTTGCTTCATTTTATCTTATTACGCAGAGGGTGGTGGGTGCCTGGAACGCGCTGCCAGGGGTGGTGGTGGAGGGGGATAAAATAGTGGTGTTTAAGAGACTGTTGATTAGGCACATGGATATGCAGGGGATGGAGGGATATGGATTATGTGCAGGTAGATAAGAGTTGGTCTTGGCATCGTATCCGGCACAGACAAAAGTGCTGGAGAAACTCAGCGGGTGCAGCAGGATCTATGGAGCGAAGGAAATAGGCAGCGTTTCGGGCCGAAACCCTTCTTCAGACTGATGGAGTGTGGGGGGGGGGGGGGGTGGGTGCGGGGAGAAGAAAGGAAAAAGGAAGAAGAGGAGCCCGAGGACTGAGGGAGAGCTGAGAAGGGGAGGAGACAGCGAGGGCTACCGGAAATTGGAGAATTCAATGTTTATGCCGCTAGGGTGCAGACTGCCCAAGCGGAATATGAGGTGCTGCTCCTCCAATTTCCGGCGGTGCTCACTCTGGCCATGGAGGAGACCCAGGACAGAAAAGTCGGATTCGGAATGGGAAGGGGAGTTGAAGTGCTGAGCCACCGGGAGGTCGGGTTGGTTATCGCGGACCGAGCGGAGGTGTTCGGCGAAACGATCGCCAAGCCTACGCTTGGTCTCACCGATGTAGATCAGCTGACATCTCGAGCAGCGGATGCGATAGATGAGGTTGGAGGGCCTGATCTTATCCTGTGCTCTACTACCATGTTGCCTGAAATCCCTGAAAGTGAGAAGAGACTTATTCCCAGCAACTTCCAGCTGATGCATGAGTGATGTGGTAGGAATATGGGGGGGAAAAAAGCAGATCATTTTTGTATGAAACTTAACAAATCAACTGAATTAATCGATAAATTAAGTATGCCCTCATAAAAAAAATGTTACCCTAATCCTTGTGTAGGAAGGAACTGCAGATGCTGTTTTCAACCAATGATAGACACAAAAAGCTGGAGTAACTCAGTGGGTCAGACAGCATCTCTTAATCGGTGACGTCACCAATTCCTTTTCTCCAGAGATGCTGTCTGACCCGCTGAACTACTCCAGCTTTTTGTGTTTACCCTAATCTTTATTTTGTTTGGAACTGTACCACTGTATGACTTGTCCGATCATAATTTTTCTTGGCATCATGTTCGGTACAGACATTGTGAGCTGAAGGGTCTGTTCATGAGCAATATTGTTCTACATTCTGTATTCTTTACGCAGTGCTGTTCCTCTCCATTTTAGGTAATACTCTCCTAACGAAACTAGCACCTTCTTGTCCTCTATTAGATTCTTGATGTTACTACAATTTACAACAATTACAATTTGTTTATTTGTCTTTTGGACAAATTTGTCATTTGGACCCCGTTGAGGTCCAAACGAAATGTCGTTTCTGCAGCCATACATAACAAAACGAAGAAGAGGAGCCCGAGGGCTGAGGGAGAGCTGAGAAGGGGAGGAGACAGCAAGGGCTACCGGAAATTGGAGAATTCAATGTTTATGCCGCTAGGGTGCAGACTGCCCAAGCGGAATATGCTAACGGGAGTTTTCAATGCAAAAGTACAAACTTAAATGGAGCACAATATAAAAAGTTATAATCTAAAAATATACAAATATATAAACTATACAATTTATACAATATAAAAACATAATCTTTCGTGCCATTATATAAAGATAACAACTATGTTTGATAAATCAGAAATGCTTCCATTTAAACGGAAAGGAAGACTTGTTTGTCGAATGGAAAATAAGATTTCCCTTAAAATCAATTAAGAAAAAGTGTTACGATGTGCAAGTGAATAGATTGTCCCGAGCAGAAACGTCAACTATCCATGTTCTCCACAGATGCTGCCGGACTCACTCGCTGAGTTACTCCAGCACTGCGAGTACTGCGATTTCAACAGATTTTTAGTTTTAGTTTTAGAGATACAGCGCGGAATCAGGCCCTTCGGCCCACCGAGTTCCCCGGCTAACCAGCGATCCCTGCACATTAACACTATCCTACGCACACCAGGGGCAATTTACAATTTTACCAAAGCCAATTAACCTACAAACTTGTACATCTTTGGAGTGTGGGAGGAATCCGGAGCTCCCGGGTAAAACCCACGCAGGTCACGGGGGAGAACGTACAAACTCCGTACAGACAGGATCAAACCCGGGTCTCTGGTGCTGTGAGGCAGCAACTCTACCGCTGCGCCACCGTGCTGCCCTTCTAAGGTACAGATTGTAAATTATACTGATATAGATGGTTTAACAGACCCTCACAGTCCAATGTCAGTGTGGATGTGCGAAATTAAGCTTCATTTCGGGAAAAGTATCACAAAACAAAAAATAATAATTTGAGGCCATTACCATTTCTTCCTGCCAGCTCTTAAAAAACGTTTGACATTTTGATTGCCTATCAGCTACAAAGAAATTACTTGAGTTATAAAAGAAAACCTTCTAATCCTTTGGGGTCTTCAGTCTTCCATTCACCTAGACTCTTTTGTGCAGCAGAAGAATAGGAACTCTGTAAGAAATAAATCTAACATATGTAACAGCAGAAACTGTGCTTGGAGGAACACAGTGAGAAAGGCTGTCAGAATTGTGAATGCTGCTGTTAAACAGTTAATCCAGTTTGTATTAATGAGAAAGAAATTTTTGGACAAAATAATACGCTGGTCATTGTTTGGCATTGATTTATAATACTGCCAAACAATTAAACTTAGATGAGAGTTTTGTCTTGCTCATTGTAAGTCCCGGCTCACACCAATGGGCGACCAACTTTAGACTTGACAAAATGTATCCCAGTGAAGAGGATTAATAGCACATTGAATCGTATGTGGGAAGATAGCAGGATGTATAACTTGCATGTAGGTATCACCATATATCACCATTAATGACCTAAAGATGTCTCGAAACAATTTGTAATTAATAAAGTATCTTAAAGGATGTAGTTACTATGAGCTGTTTAAGAAGGAACAGCAGATGCTGGAAAAAAGGTCAGATTGAAGTGCTGAGCTTCAACTCCCCCTCCCATTCCGAATCCGACCTTTCTGTCCTGGGCCTCCTCCATGGCCAGAGTGAGGCCCACCGTAAATTGGAGGAGCAGCACCTCATATTTCGCTTGGGTAGTTTACACCCCAGCGGTATGAACATTGACTTCTCCAATTTCAGGTAGTCCTTGCTTTCTCCCTCCTTCCCCTCCCCTTCCCAGCTCTCCCACAGCCCACTGTCTCTGCCTCTTCCTTTCTTCTTCCCGCCCCCCCCCCCCACCCCACATCAGTCTGAAGAAGGGTCTCGACCCGAAACGTCACCTATTCCTTCGCTCCATAGATGCTGCCTCACCCGCTGAGTTTCTCCAGCATTTTTGTCCACCTTAGTTACTATGAGCTGATCATTGGGGAATTGGAGCTTCCACCTGGTGCTCCAGTTTCCTCCCACGTCCCAGAGACGTGCAGGTTTCCAGGTTCATCAGCCTCTGTTAATTGCTCTCCTGGTGTGTAGAGAGTGGATGGGGAAAGTGGGATAACTTTGAACTAGCGTGATCAACTGATCGATGGACTTGATGGGCTGCAGGTCTTGTTTCCTTGCTGTATCTCTCAACTAAACGCTACTTGTTCCGTCAGTACTTTGTTTCTGCACCAGATTCCAGCATCTACAGTCTCTAATGGCAACATTACAAGAGGAGCATAATTAACTGGCTCCAATTAGTGATGCCTCTAGCCAAGCTATTGCAGGACAGTTCTAATTGTGGCGTCCATGTCACAGTGTGGAACATTTTAGTTTAGTTTAGCTTAGAGTTACAGCGCAGAAACTGGCCCTTCGGCACTCCGAGTCCACGCCGACCAGCGATCCCCGCATATTAACACTATCCTACACACACTAGGGACAATTGACATTTTATACCAAGCCATTTAACCTACAAACCTGTACGTCTTTGGAGTGTGGGAGGAAACCGATGATCTCGGAGAAAACACGCGCAGGTCACGTGGAGAACGTACAAACTCTGTACAGACAGCACCCGTATTCGGGATCGAACCGGGGTCTCTGGCGCTGTAAGGCAACACCACCGTGCCACAGGTAAGTTTGCCATTTAAATCCTGTTCACAAAAATCAAAGGAAATCCAATCCAGCAAGTTACTGCCCAATTAGTGTAATCTTTATCATCAATACAAGATGGAAGTTGGTGTCAACAATACCATCAGGTGGCATTCACAAATAACATACTTGCCAATGCCCATTTGGGATTTGCCTGTTACCTCATTGTATCCTTGGTCCGAACACGGATTCCGGGGACGAAGGAAGAGTTTCTACATTCTCTCAGTGACCGGGTAGGTTTTTCTCCAGGTGCTACAGTTTCCTCCGCCACTCCAAAGACGTACATGTTTATATGCTAGCAAAATGCCAGAGTAATTCAGCGGGTCAGGTATTCCTTTTCTCCAGAGATGCCGCCCAACCCGCTGAGTTACTCCAGCATTTTGTGTCTATCTTCGGTGCAAGCCAGCATCTGCAGTTCCTTCCTACACACACAGGCTTGTAGGTTCATTGGCCTCAGTAAAATCATAAATTGTCCCTAGTGTGTAGGATAGTGCTAGTGTACGGGGATCGCTGGTTAGCATCGACAAGATAGGCCAAATGGCCTGTTTCCACGCTGAATCTCTAAATTCTAAAGTAACATAAAACTTTAGACCAAGGGCAACTGCCTTTAAAATAATCCTGCTTAATAGCATTAAAAGTTATATAAAACTGTGACATTGTGAAATTCAGCTCCATAGTGGGACTACATTTTAGAAACTAGGTACACTGTGATTCTGTAACTGCATCCACTTTTATTATTAGAAATAAGGAACTGCAGACGCTGGTTTACACAAACGGACACAAAGTGCTGGAGTAACTCAGCGGGTCAGGCAGCATTTCTGGAGAACATTGCTTTCTTTGATCTGGTATTTTGTTGGTTCACATGCTTGATCAATGGTGTTTTATCATTAATGTTTTATTATTATTACGATTTCGTGTTTTCTGAGTCATTCGTAACTGTCACTGTATGTCATGTTGTTACTTGTGGGCGGAGCACCAAGGCAAATTCCTTGTATGTGAATACTTGGCCAATAAACTTACTTACTTACTTAAATAGATGACGTTTCGGGTCGGGACACTTCTCCAGACTGATCGTAAGAGTGTGTAAGGTGTGGGTAAATGATGGGGTTGAGAGGTGAAGAATTTCGACAAATGCCGCCTGATTATGTTCTCCAGAGATGCTGCCTGACCCACTCAGTTGTTCCAGCAACTTCGTACACTTGTATTAGTAGCGATTGGTGGGGAAAAAAATCTTCACCTGCAGAACTTCCAGCATGTTCTGGTTCAAGAGACAAGAGCCTTTCGCACCTCAGTGAAGGGGTCAAGGAAAGAGCGTTCACGTCGCGGCCCTGTTTCCACCAATCCTTCCACAAGAAGCGACAAGACAGACACCATTGTATGCAGATGCCGAGAAGTGTGTTCAGCTCCGGCTGAACAACTTCTAATCTTGTGTGTGGATAAGAAGAAGACCTCAGGGACATGTTCCCGATGTTGGGGGAGTCCAGAACCATGGGGCCACAGTTTAAGAATAAGGAGTAAGCCATTTAGAACGGAGACGAGGAAACACTTTTTCTCACAGACAGTGGTGAGTCTGTGGAATTCTCTGCCTCAGAGGGTGGTGGAGGCCGGTTCTCTGGATGCTTTCAAGAGAGAGCTAGATAGGGCTCTTAAAAATAGCAGAGTTGGGGGATATGGGGAGAAGGCAGGAACGGGGTACTGATTGGGGATGATCAGCCATGATCACATTGAATGGCGGTGCTGGCTCGAAGGGCCAAATGGCCTACTCCTGCACCAATTGTCTAAGCATTTGTCCCTTTTGGCTGAGATTAGTAAAAGCCCCAGGCAACAGGTGACAGTGTTGCTGTCACCAAACAGAGTGAAATGGGAGGGTTTGATCCAAGGAAGTTTATCCAACGTCAACTGTGGCGCAGTTTTCAAATTCTCATTGAAACAGAAGAGGTAGAGAGGGACAAAGGTTTTTTTTTTCTCCCCAAAATAAACCTTATTCAGTATAAAAAATGTCCAACAACTCTTCATGCGTCCTCAGTGTAACATTCAGTAGTATCATAGTAATGTTTGCATCTATCATTAAACAGAACAAATCACCCTTACACTCTCTCACTGCTACCCCCCACCGATTCCTCTGGCCCCACGACAATGTTTGCATCTCTTCCACAGCCAACAATGGATCATTGTGGGCTCCACCTTTCCTTAGTCATCGGTGCCGGCTCTGATTTGTTCTGTACCTTTTCATACCTCTCGTTTCCATCTCCCCTGCCTCTCAGCCTGCAGAAGGGTCTCGACCTGAAACGTCACTTAGTCCTTTTCTCAACAGATGCTGCCTGACCCGCAGAGTGACTCCAGCACTTTGTATCCACCTTCACCCTTACCACTCATGTTGGCCCCTGGGGTGATATCCCTTACCTTGTTTGAGGGGCGTCTCCACCAGACTCTGCCCCTCAATGTCCAGCAGCGGAAAGACCCGAGCCAATGTGTGGTCCTCCCTCACAGAGCGCTAAAGTTGCCAGCAACATGAGGTCAGAAGGTCAGAAGTGATAGGAGCAGAATTTGTCCATTCGGCCCATCAGGTTTACTCCGCCATTCAATCATGGCTGATCCATCTCTCCCTCCGAGCCCCATTCTCCTGCCTTAGACAACAGACAATAGACAATAGACAATAGGTCCAGGAGTAGGCCATTCGGCCCTTTGAGCCAGCACCGCCATTCAATGTGATCATGGCTGATCATCCCCAATCAGTACCCCGTTCCTGCCTTCTTCCCATATCCCCTGACTCCGCTATCTTTAAGAGCCCTCTCTTGCTCTCTCTTGAAAGTATCCAGAGAACCGGCCTCCACTGCCCTCTGAGGCAGAGAATTCCACAGACTCGCAACTCTCTGTTCCACACTCACAATTCCACAGACTCACAACTTCTCCCCATTAACCTGACACCAGTACTAATCAAGAATCTATCTATCTCTGCCTTAAAAATATCCATTGACTTGGCCTCCACAGCCATCTGTGGCAAAAAATTCCACAGATTCACCAACATCACATCCTGTGTGCAAATAAATCAAAATGGCATCAACACCTCCAGTGTGAAGTTGGTGGATTAACCGCAGAGCAGTCAGCAAGGAGGAAGCAATGTGTTGATGAGGAGGAAAATCACACAAACAGCTAAAAAAAAAGGAATTGCGTTTTTATAGTGCTTTTCTCAACAGAGCAAGCTTAGCTCTTCTCACAAAAAGCACTTTTTTTTAAAATGCTGTGCAGCTTGTGCCATGATGTTTTTGCATCAGCAATCTCCCACATACGAGATAAAGTCCCAATAATCTAACGACGTTGCAAGCAAACACATTCGCCAGGTTACTGATGATAACTTTCTATGTTGCAAAAATTATACTTCCTTTAAAAAAAAGTAATGGTTCTTAGCATTTTCAAACCTATACCCTCAAGGAATTAATTAAACTTCCTTTTGTTAGTTGCACGAAAACTTTTGAGAGGGGAAGACTGGATCTTTTCTTGAACACATCCATCGGTATTTGTTTCCCCCCCAAACCAGGCTTTCACTCGCAAAGACTGCTTAAACTTTGAAGCCAAGAAGATTTTCAAGTCGTTTTAAGTAGAAGGTGATTAATGAAGGCGTTCTTTTACGAGAAGACTATTAAACTATAGTCGGGGAGCCTATTTATTTTTTTTGTTTTGTTGCAGGGAGCAGCTAGCTTCAAGCCAATGTTTGATGAGAGACTCCTCTCCTGCAAAGAAGCGACACATAATAGTCATTTGACGAAATTCGAACTGACATAACTACTGGGGTCACTTTCAACTTGATTACCCAGCTAAGTCACATCAATACCGGCGCAGTCAGCAGACGCTGGCGTTCCCCATTCAAGCCTCTTACTAACAAGAAGCTACTCCTCCTGCAGGAACAAGTGGCAGCGCCCGGCCCCTCACGCACCCACGCTCAGCCATCAACCCTTCTCAATGGCTTGTATTTGACAAGGTGCTTCGCCACTCTTTTTTTTTCCTTTTTATCTCCAAATCTCCCCCCCCCAAACAAAGCAAAATATTGTATTCATGGATCTAAGTTGCAAAACGGCTTACCAAACACAGCATTGTGTTCCCTTAGAAACAGACAAGCGTTAGGGTTTAAAGGGCTACATTGAGAGAAAACGACTCCAGCCTTTCTCTCTCTTTTTTTCCCCTTTTTTTTTTGATCCGTTGAATGTTGTTGAGGTTTCTCTCCATTGTACCATCTCATGCCATCGTGCAGACAAAGCTGTAGGTTAGCACGTCCGAGAGGTCGTGCCAACCCAAGCCTCGATGTTTGTTATGAAGCCAGACTCGAGTTAAACTGATATTGACAGCCACGCATGGTTCCCTTTCAACGCTCACACCTCACTCCCTGGTTATGGCCAGACACATTTTATTAAAACCCCGTGGCTGGGCTAAACAATCTACCAGGTGCAGGGGGAGAGAGAGAGCGAGAGAGAAAGCATCCAATTTCCAGCACGCTACCACTGGTCATGACTGTTCGCTCAGATCAAATGGGAGATGAATATATGTTTGACTGCTTTTGTTTTACAGTGAGCCCCGTGACTAATCTTGAGCTAATTAAGAGAAAGATTATTTGCCCCTTGCTTCTGAATCATTTTGACCTCGCTCTCTTCGCAAACTGGCAGCGTTTCACTTTGCAGCGTTGGTTAATCGTGTATTCACAGGAATTTAGAAGGACGAGAGGGTATCTTATAGAAACATATAAAACTCTTAAAGAATTGGACAGGCTAGCTGCAGGAAAAAATGTTCCCCATGTTCGGAGGAGTCCATAACCAGGGGTCATAGTTTAAGAATAAAGGGGTAGGCCATTTAGGACTGAGATGAGGACAAACTTTTTCACCCAGAGAGTTGTGAATAGAAACATAGAAACATAGAAAATAGGTGCAGGAGTAGGCCATTCGGCCCTTCGAGCCTGCACCGCCATTCAATATGATCATGGCTGATCATCCAACTCAGTATCCTGTACCTGCCTTCTCTCCATACCCCCTGATACCTTTAGCTACAAGGGCCACATCTAACTCCCTCTTAAATATAGCCAATGAACTGGCCTCAACTACCTTCTGTGGCAGAGAATTCCACAGATTCACCACTCTCTGTGTGAAAAATGTTTTTCTCATCTCGGTCCTAAAAGATTTCCCCCTTATCCTTAAACTGTGACCCCTAGGAATCTGTGGAATTCTCTGCCACGGAAGGCAGTGGAGGCCAATTCACTGGATGTTTTCAAGAGAGAGTTAGCTTTAGCACTTAAAGGACGAACAGAATCAAGGGATATGGGGAGAAAGCAGGAACGGGGTACTGATTTTAGATGATCAGCCATGATCATATTGAATTGTGGTGCTGGCTCAAAGGGCCGAATGGCCTACTCCTGCACCTATTTTCTATGTTTCGATGTATTGCATTCCTTGCAAATGAACAACAAGATGGCTATGTTGCTGTAGATGCAAGGACCTGCGTACTGTAGGTATGGACCAAGTCCCTGTTTCCGAGTAGGCTTAGAGTGGATAAATTGTGTCCCCATGTATAAAGTTATCTAAAACTAAAGATTACACATTTAAGGTGAGAGGGAAGTGGAGGTTTAAAGTGAAGATGCCAAGATCCCAGGAATGAGTGGGTTAACTTATGATGAGGGTTTGACCACACTGGGCCTGTACTCGCTGGAGTATAGAAGGATGAGGGGGGGACCTCATTGAAACTTACAGCATAGTGAAAGGTTTGGATAGAGTGGATGCGGAGAGGATGTTTCCACCAGTGGGAGATTCTAGGACTAGAGGTCATAGCCTCAGAATTAAAGGATGTTCCTTTAGGAAGGAGATGAGAAGGAATTTCTTTAGTCAGAGGGTGGTGAATCTGTGGAATTCTTTGCCGCAGAAGGCTGTGGAGGCCAAGTCAATGGAGATTTGTAAAGCAAAGGTAGATAGATTCTTGATCAGTGTGGGTGTCAGGGGTTATGGGGAGAAGGCAGGAGAATGGGGTTAGGAGAGAGAGATAGATCAGCCATGATTGAATGGTGGAGTAGACTTGATGAGCCGAATGGCCTAATTCTGCTCCTATACTTATGACCTTCTCGTGGAGACAGGACTGTGTACAGATACATGATAAAGGGGATAATGTGAATACATTTAGTGCAAGGTAAAGTCCAGTAAAGTCTGATCAAAGAAAGTAGAAAGGGTCTCCAATGAGGTAGATAGTAGCTCAGGACTGCTCTCTGGTTGTTGGTAGGATGGTTCAGTTACCTGGTAACATCTCTGGCCTTAGCCCAACTATCTGCTTCTCAAAAGACATGCGCCTCACCTGTATTAACCCATGAACTAGCAAGTTTGGTCCTCTCCCTCCTTTCTTCCCCATTCCACACCCCCTGCAATCAGCCTGATTGAAGTGTCGCGACCTGAAACATCACCTATGCATGTTCTCCAGAGATGCTGCCTGGCTGACCCACTGAGTTCCTCCAGCACTCTGTGGCCATCTGGTGTAATGATCCTACTCTATATCTAATCTCCTCAGATAGAGTAACCATCACAGTGTTTCACATCTCTGCCAAAATCATAGAAACACAGAAGCATGGAAAATAGGTGCAGGAGTAGGCCATTCGGCCCTTCGAGCTAGCACCGCCATTCAATATGATCATGGCTGATCATTCAAAATCAGTACCCCATTTCTGCTTTCTCCCCATATCCCTTGATTTTGTTAGCCCAAAGAGCTCTATCTAACTCTCTCTTGAAAACATCTATGAAATTGGCCTCCACTGCCTTCTGTGGCAGAGAATTCCACACCTACACAACACTCTGTATGAAAAAGTATTTCCTAATCTCAGTCCTAAATGGCCTATCCCTTATTCTTAAACTGTGACCCCCTGATTCTGGACTCCCCCAACATCGGGAAAAATTTTCCTGCATCTAGCCTGTCCAATCTCTTAAGAATTTTATATGTTTCTATAAGATCCCTCTCATCCTTCTAAATTCCAGTGAATACAAGCCCAGTCTACCCATTCATTCATCATATGTCAGTCCCGCCATCCCGGGAATTAACCTGGTGAACCTACGCTGCACTCCTTCAATAGCAAGAATGTCCTTCCTCAAATTAGGGGACCAAAACTGCACACAAGATCGAGATCAAAGCTGAATAAAATTGCCCTCTTGATCCCCAGGGCATGAATAACTTTGAAAATGAGTGCACTGTGCACTTTAATGCAGTATCTTTTTCCAAATGGTGCAAACTGCAGCTCCTCTTATTCCTGTGCAGCAAATACGTCTCACCACCGACCAGTGAAAGCATTGTTGATGAGAAAGTAAACAAGGTATACTTACTTTGCCTGACAACGTTTGACAGCACTGGGCCTGTAATCGCTGGAGTTTAGAAGGCTGATGGGGGACCTCATTGAAACTTACAGAATAATGAAAGGCACATATAGAGTGGATGTGGAGAGGATGTTTCCACTGGTGGGAGAGTCCAGGACCAGAGGTCACAACCTCAGAATTAAAGGGCGCTCTTTTAGAAAGGAGGTGAGGAGGAACTTCTTTAGTCAGAGGGTAGTTAATCTGTGGAACTCATTGCCACAGAGGGCTGTGGAGGCCAAGTCAGTGGATATCTTTAAGGCAGAGATGGACACATTCTTGATTAGAACGGGTGTCAAGGGTTATGGGGAGAAGGCAGGAAAATGGGATTAGGAGGCAGAGATCAGCCATGATTGAATGGCGGAGTAGACTCGATGGGCCGAATGGCCTAATTCTACTCCAATAACTTGTGAACTTATTATCATGTGTACTGGGGTACAGTGAAAACTTTTTTGTTACGAGATATCCAGTTAGTGGAAAGACTATACATGATTCCACTCAAGCCTTCCACAGTGTATAAATACAGGATGAAGATGATAATGCTTAATGCAACATAAAGTCCTGTAAAGTCCGATTTCATATAGTCCGATGGTCTCCAATGAGGTAAATGGAATATCAGGGAGATTGTTATACTGTGTAGGAAGGAACTGCAATTGCTGAGTTTAAACCGAAGATAGACACAAAATGCTGGAGTAGCTCAGCAGGACAGGCAGCATCTCTGGAGAGAAGGAACGGGTGACATTTCAGGTCGAGACCCTTCTTCAGACTGATGTCAGGGGAGAGGGATATACTAAGATAAGGAAGTGCAAGGTGTGAAAACAGTACAAAGGGAATGGAGATCAAAGATCATTGTTAGCTGGGAGAAGGTAACAACAAAACAGAGATAAAATGTAGTCGGAGACAGTAAGTCTGGTCGGAGAACTGGGAAGGGGGAAGATTATTATACCCGGGTGATTATTCCTTTCTTACCTGCTTCACTTCAGGATGGCAGAGTGGCACAGCAGGTAGATCTCACCGCAAGGGTCTCCTCCAGGTCATAAAGTCATACCCTTCGGTCCAATTTGCCCATGCTGACCAAGGTGCCCCATCTACGCTAATCTCACCTGCCCACCTGTTTTTGGCCCATATCACTCTAAACCTTCCCTATCCATGTACCTGCCCAAATGTTAGTTCGATGCTGTTATTATTTCTGCCTCTACAACCTCCTCCGGCAGCTCCTTTCATTCCTCCTCCACCCTCGATGTAAAAAAAGGTTCCTATTCAATCTTTCCCTTCTCATCTTAAACCTATGTCCTCTAGTTCCTGATTCCCCTACTCTATATGATCCACCCTATCCTCCTCGTGATATTATATAAGGCCCTCGACAACAGCACATTGAACTGGCTACAGCACCTGGAGGGCGTTACATAACCTCTGTTGCCTCAAACATAAGAAGAAGATAATTATACACCTCTGTAAGATCACCTCTGATTCTTCTAACCTCTAAGGTATAGAGTCTTTGCCTGCTCAACCTCTCCCTGTAGCTCAGGCCCTCAAGTCCTGGCAACATTCAGTTTCCTCCCACATCCCAAAGGCACACAAGTTTGTAGGTTAATTGGCCTCTATAAAATGACCCCTTCACAGAGTAACTCAGTGGGACAGGCAGCATCTCTGGAGAGAACGATTGGGTGACGTTTCGGGTCGAGACCCTTCAGACTCTACTAATGTTCGGGCTGGGTGATATCGGAAGCCTCGAGAGCCAAATTTAGCTATCGTTTGGTTGCATTAATAGAAGGAAGCCTCTACTAACACACACCTGCTCACTCTGAGACACACCCGCTCACTCTCACACACACCCTCTCACACACACACACACACATACCCTCACACACACACATCCTCTCTCACACACACACACAGACTCTCACTCACACACACCCTCTCACACACACAAACACACCCTCTCTCTGACACACACACCCTCTCACACACACACACACTCACGCTCTTTCATACACACACTCTCTCTCATGCACACACACTCGCTTCCTCATTCACGCATACACACACTCACTCACACACACACACCCTCACACACACACACACCCTCTCTCTCTCACACACACTCACTCTCACACACACTCACTCTCACACACACTCACTCTCACATACACACCCCTCGGGGGTTACACCTGGTGTGAGACATTTTGAATTTTCGGGGGGTGGGGTGGGGTGGGGTGGGGGGGGGAGGAGGACTGTCCGCACTGTTCCTAAGAAACAAGTGCCGCCTCTCCCCCGGGGGGAGGGGGGGGGGTGGACAGTGCAGCCTCGGTCACCACGACCCCGTCTCGTTGTCCCCACCGCAACTCCCGATTCCACAGCCAGGAAGAAAAACTGGAAAATAAGTAGAGATGAAACTCTTTCAAGCAATGACCTCAATGAACGCATAAATTTCGTGAAAATTCAACTTCCCGCGATCGCTTGTGTCTGGAAACTCGCTGAAGTGAATAAACGGGTTCAGATTTCGTGACATGTAGCGCATCCCCGCCGCCCCCTTGCTGAGTAACCGGGCAGCGACATTGACACAGAATGGTCGCTTAATGAACTGACAGCGTTCAACTCAATGGCATGTTGTGGGTTCGGGCGCGCTGCCTGGATAATGAAACCACCATCATGTTCACACAAATAGAGAAAGACTTTATTCAAATGCTTATTTTGGAATCGGTGTCATCTTGGCTGCCGTTAAAGTGGGGACAAAAATAGTCTTTATACCCAGCCGACGATGTGGAATTGAAACGAGCTAATGGATAATTTGACTGCAATCCAGTTTCCCTGACAAGTGTAAGAAATATTGTCTTTGAATCGACCCCTGAGGGCACTGAGACGCGCTAAGCCAATAGTTGCTAGGGTTTTTTGCAGGTTTATCCATCCAACTGCAAACTAGTCTATTTAGTTTAGTCACTCCAGCACTTTGTGTCTTTTTTTTGTTGTAAACCGGCAACTGCAGTTCCTTGTTTATCTATTTCTATTTATGTTACGACTAGCAACGCTCTAGTCTCGGTCTAGTTCGCTCAGACTGCTAATGCCCTTGGAACCTCCCCTAATCTCAATCTATGAAGCTTTTAGACGCATGGGGGGGGGGGGGGGGGGGCGGCCATTCAGACCGTCCATCCAAAATCTATCCATCAGATTTTGTCCATAACTTCTCCATTTATTTCCAGAAGAGGGACTCAAAGATGCTGGAGTAACTCGGCCGTGGTCAGGCAGCATCTCTGGAGAAAAGGTATAGGTGACCTTTCAGGTGGGAAAACCTTTCTTCAGAGTTCTCCGGTTTTTATCTTCAGTCAGATGTCTTCATGGGGTTTTAAACTAATGCCGTGTTTTGGTGAGTAACCCGTTTTTTTGTTTGTTTGTTTGTTTGTTTTAAACGAATCGAGAGGTTTCCGCGTTTAACTCTTTTGTTTTGGCTGGAAGGTAAAATATTAAAGTCCAAATTCAAAAGATTCCAGGTAAATTTGGACAAGTGCGTTCGTCCCAGCGATTAGCTGGTGCTACATTTAAGTCGCGCAATGCTAAAAAAAAAACAAGCGGGGACTCCATGGAGTTCAAATTCCAATCCAGAGATTTGCGCGCAGAGTTAAAGTTTCGCTTCATAGGTGTGTGTTTGGGACGATATTTGCGCGCCTCCTTTGGGCTGAAGCCCGCGGCTTCCAAAGAAGTCCATGAAACATTCGTTTGGGGGGCGATTTAGCAGGAGTACGACGCGGTTTTCCTTAACGTGTGGGAAGGAACTGCAGATGCTGGTTTAAACCGAAGATAGACGAACAAAAACGCAGGAGTAACTCGGCGGGACAGGCAGCATCTCTGCAGAGAAGGAATGGGTGACTGAAGACTGAAGAAGGGTCTCGACCCGAAACGTCACCTATTCCATGTCTCTCCAGAGATGCTGCCTGTCCCGCTGAGTTACTCCAGCATTTTGTGTCTGTCTTCCGCTTTCCTGGATATTCTCGCCAACATGTTGTATCTCTACCCGATTAACTAGGCACTGCCTTGGTGTTAGCCATCGCAGTTCGTGGCACCCACATTGGCTATTCCCTGCCGAATATTACAATGGTGATCATTTTCCAATTAGGTTTGGGGGGGGGGGTGGGGGGGCTGAGGTGGCGAAAAGTGAAATGTGGATACAGTCTTTAGTAACCATCAAACTAGTGAAATACAGCTCGGCAAGCCGAACCATTCATTTACCTGAAAGATGCACATACGCTGTGGCCAGGGGAATATAACAACACTTTTCTTAATATATATTTCCACCAGGTAACGGCACAGCGGTAGAGTTGCTGCCTCACAGCGCCAGAGACCCGGGTTCGATCCTGACTACGGGTGTTGCTGTACAGAGTCTGTACGTTCTCCCCGTGACCTGCGTGGGTTTTCTCCGGGTGCTCCGTTTCCTCCCACACTCCAAAGACGTACAAGTTTGTAGGTTAATTGGCTTTGGTAACATTGTAAATTGTCCCTACTGTGTGCAGGACAGTGTTAATGTGCGGGGATCGCTGGTAGACGCGGACTCGGTGGGCCGAAGGGTCTGTTTCCGCGCTGCATCTCTAAAGTGAACTAAGGATAACCTTCAGAAGTTGGTCTTCAGCACTTCAAGTGGCTCCCATCATTCGGTGAGCAAACTACTCCAGCTACTTTGTGTAAACTGGTGATCATGCATCCTGCTGTCTGTCTTGTTTCAGGTTACTTTTCCTAACGTGGCTTGATAACGTTTGTAGACAAAAAAAAACCCGGAGTAACTCAGCAGGTCAGGCAGCATCCCTGAAGAAAAGGGGATAGGCGAAATCTCACCCGTACTAATCCACGTTCTCCAGCGATGCCGTCTGACCCGCTGAGTTACTCCAGGTCTTTGTGGGGGGGTTTCCAATGTAAAGCAGTATCTGCAGTTCCTGGGTTCTACACAAAACTTCGAACTTTACCCATTTATGGTCAAAGATATTGACAAGGTGCCTGTTGCTGTTTTAACCTTAAGCTTGTGTAGGAAGGAACTGCAGATGCTGGTTTACACCGAAGATAGACACAAAAAGCTGGAGTAACTCAGACAGTGGGGCAGCCAGCATCTCTGGAGAGAAGGAATAGGCGACGTTCCGGGTCGGGACCATTCTTCAGACTGAGAGTCAGGGGAAAGGGAGAACGGGAGGTATAGACGGCGATATAGAGAGATATTGATACTTTTATACGCGAACCTGCCCGCCTGCCCGCGTTTGGTCCATATGCCTATAAACCTGTCCTGTCCATGTACCTGTCTAATTGTTTCTTAAACGTTGGGAGGGCGGTGGAGGCCGGATCTCTGGATACTTTCAAGAGAGAGCTAGATAGGGCTCTTAAAGATAGCGGAGTCAGGTGATATGGGGAGAAGGCGGGAACGGGGTACTGATTGGGGTGATCAGCCATGATCATATTGAATGGCGGTGCTGGCTCGAAGGGCCGAATGGCCTCCACCTGCACCCATCGTCTATTGTCTATTGTCTAAAAAGTTTGTCCTCATCGCAGTCCTAAATAGTCTATCCCTTATTCTTCAACTGTGACCCCTTTCCTGGACTCCCCCAACATGGGGAACATTTTTCCTGCATCTAGCCTGTCCAATCCTTTAAGAACGTTATCAGTTTCTATAAAATCCATAATGTAGCTACAATTACCAGCTATAATTTACCAACTATTGGACCTGCAGCTTTCATCCCACCACCCCCCCCCCCCTTGCCCCCCACCCCCCCCGAAAATCCTTCTATTGTGCCAATCAAGCAGATGGCATGCAGCAAATATGGCTTAGCCCCAGTGACCGAAACTAATTTTAACTAGCTTTCTATCCCTCCGCGTTTGTTAGCTACTCACCAAATAGCGCAAAACAGCTGGCTGCACGAATTAAATCCATTAAAAGCACATTTATAATAAATTATATTCGCAAGAATGTTGTCCTTTGGCGCTGAAAGGCACGCACGGGGGACGGCGCATTTGAATGAAAATGTGGGCAACCCCGTCTTCTTAATGCAGCCTGCAAGTCTTAAAACATTTTACTAAATAGATTAACTTGACGATTGTTTGCAGCACATTTATCAGCTTCATTAAGTGAATGGGCGAACAAATATATTACACATGCATGAAAAGCTCTATTGGCCGCGGTTATTGTGCACCCGACTGACAGGTGGTTAACTGTTTTTTTGCGCGAAGGCAGAGAGAGGGGAGGGGAGAACTTAAACCCGGAGAGACGCCTGCGTAATAGCGAGCTTTATCTTGATACACCTTAACTCCAAATTATCGCGTAAGACCCGAGTGTGTCCCACACAACAGGCGCACGCAAACAAACCCTTTGCGTTTTTTTTTTAAAAGAAAGTCTTAAATCGTGCAGGACCACGAACTTCCATGCGTTCTTAAGTGATAGGAGCAGAATTCGGCCATTCGGCCCATCAAGTCAACTCCGCCGTTCTATCGCGACTGATTTATCTCTCCCTCCTAACCCCATTCTCCTGCCCTCTCCCCATAACCCGCGACACCCGTACTAATCCATGCTCTCCAGAGATGCTGCCTGGCCCGCTGAGTTACTCCAGTACTTTGTGTCTTTTTTGTTGTAAAGCAGCATCTGCAGTTCCTTGGTTCTGCGCAAGACTTCGAACTTTCCCCATTTACGGCCAAGGATGTTGCTGTTACTGTTTTAACCTTAAACTTGTGCAGGAAGGAACTGCAGCTGCTGGTTTATACCGAAGATAGACACAAAGTGTTGGAGTAACTCACCGGGACAGGCAGCATCTCTGGAGAAAACGGATGGGTGATATTTCGGATTGGAGAAGAAGGATTCCGACCCGAAACGTCACCCATTCCTTCTCTCCAGTGATGTTGCCTGTCCCGCTGAACTTCTCCAGCATTTTGTGCCTTTCTTGTTAATTAAGCTCGTTCATTCTGTTCTATTTGAACAGTACAGCACATGAACAGGCCCTTCGGCCCACTATTGCTGTGCCCAACACGATCTCAAACCCAAATCGTATATGTGTATGGAGGAACTGCAGATGCTGGTTTACACCGACGATGGACACAGAGTGCTGGAGTAACTCAGCGGGACAGGCGGCATCTCTGGAGAGAAGAAATAGGTGACGTTTCGGGTCGAGACCTTTCTTCAGACCTCAATCCATGAGCTTTTCCAAACGCCACCTTGGTATCTGCCTCCACCCGACAATGTGTTCCAGACACCCACCACCCTCTGTGTAAAACAAAACTTGCCCCTCTCATATTAAATCTAAGCCCTCTCGTATTTACATTGTACTGTATAAAGGTAACCTTTTTCCGCGGGAGAGATGTTATTGAAACTTCAGACCATGCAGTCAACTGCTTGGTCTTTACCACCTTGTGTTTCGCTGCAAGGTCCAAATGATAATAGAACAACCATCGTGCGTTGGAAGGAACTGCAGATGCTGGTTTAACCTGAAGATAGACAAAAAAAGTTGGACCAACTCAGTGGGTCAGGCAGCATCTCTGGAGAAACGGAATAGGTGACCCGAAGGTCGAGGCCATTCTTCAGACCTTATTCTGTCTAAAGAAGGATCTCAACCCATTAACGCCGCCCATTCCTTTTCTCCAGAGATGCCCCCCCCCCCCCCCTTCATTGATGAACTGTACACTGCAAGGGCCAGGAAGCGTGCGGGCAAGATCATCTCTGACCACTCTCACTCTGGCCACAAACTCTTTGAATCACTTCCCTCTGGAAGGCGACTCCGCACTGTCAAAGCTGCCACAGCCAGACATAAAAACAGTTTTTATCCACGAGTAGTTGCTCTACTCAACAGCCAAATATCTGTAGCCTCTCTTTGATCTGGTATTTTGTTGGTTCACATGCTTGATCAATGGTGTTTTATCATTAATGTCTTATTATTATTAATATTTAGTGTTTTCTGAGTCATTCCTAACTGTCACTGTATGTCATGTTGTTACTTGTGGGCGGAGCACCAAGGCAAATTCCTTGTATGTGAATACTTGGCCAATAAACGTACTTACTGAAGAAGGGTTTCGGCCTGAAACGTTGCCTATTTCCTTCGCTCCATAGATGCTGCTGCACCCGCTGAGTTTCTCCAGCATTTTTGTGTACCTTCGATTTTCCAGCATCTGCAGTTCCTTCTTTAACAACTTACTTACTTATTTACCTACTTTTTCAATTTCAAAATAGACTTTGCTCAGATAATAAATATATACAATACATGTACCGTGCAACAACAAAAAATCCACCCGACATCCTCGGAGGCTATACATACATTCAATTTACTGAATTCACTCCCCAAATCACAGTTTTAGTGATTTCTCCAGTGATGCTGCCTGACCCGCTGTTACTCCAGCTTTCTGGTGAAGAGCCGTTTACTGATGCGACGATTTGCCTTCCCGTTAAGACAGGGCGAGATGGCTTCAGACAGCAATAAACAACAATGTTTGTCACTCTGAGAGTTCACTTTTTTGTTTACTTTTTAGTTTTTAGTTTGAGAGATACGGCACGGAAACAGGCCCTTCAGCCCACCTAATTAGGTGTATGTTATCTCACTTTCGCATTCACTGTCCATACACTGGATGACAGTTTTACACGGGCTAATTAGCCTACAAACCCGCACGTCTATTTGGCGATTTGAGAGGAGACCGGAGCACCGGAGTTAACCCGCGCGGGTCACAGGAAGAACGTGCAAACTCCGCACAGACAGCACCCGACGTCAGGATCGAACCTGGGTCTCTGGCCGCTGTGAGGCAGCAACTCTACCCACTGCGCCACCGTGCCTGTCGGACATGAGACATAGAATTTGTTCGTTTTTAACTCTAATGAGATAGCCGTAAAATCAATCATGATTGTTTCCCCTTGGGCCTTCTTTCCATAGTTCTGTATTATTAAGAGTGTGGGTAAGTTTTAACAAGGGTGGCGCAGCGGTAGGTTTGCTGTCTGACATCGCCACAGACCCGGGTTCGATCCCGACTACGGATGCCGCCTGTACGGAGTGTGTACGTTCTCCCCGTGACCTGCGTGGGTTTTCTCCGGGTGCTCCGGTTTCCTCCCACACCCGAAAGACGTACAGGTTTGTAGGTGAATTGGCTTTGGTAAAATTGTCCCTAGTGTGTGTAGGATAGTGTTACTGTATGGAATGATCGCTGGTCGGCGCGGACTCGGTGGGCCGAAGGGCCGGTTTCCGTGCTGTCTTTTGCAAGGGGTAGATGTGTCTTTACTTAGACCAGTGGATTGGGCAGGGTTGGTCCCACAGACGGTCTTCGAGAATTGGAGGACGAGTTAAAGAGTGGTTGCGTTGGGAAAAAAAACAGCAGACACCGAAGATAGACACAAAATGCTGGAGTAACTCAGCGGGACAGGCACCATCTCTGGAGAGAAGGAATGGGTGACGTTTCGTGTCGAGACCCTTCTTCATGGGTTGGGGAGGAGTTGAGGTTGGGGTGGGAAGGGGGAAGGGATTTTAGAAGTCAATGGAACACGGAACCAGGCCATTCGGTCCAACTCGTCAATGATAACCATGCTGTCCATGGAAACTATTCTCCTTTTCCCGCCTTGGACCCGTATCCCCCTGAACCTCCCATATCCCTGTACCTGTCTGAATGTCTATGAAACGTTGTCATTG